>JAJPUD010001645.1:312565-327626 GCA_023553655.1 Myrmecobius fasciatus | reverse complement strand
TTCTTAAAAATTTTTATTTATAAAATTAAAATTTTTAATTCTTAAAATTTTTTTTTAAAAATTTGCATCTCAATTACTAGTTTGTTTTTTTTAATGTATAGAGCTTATTAGTTTATTGTTTTCCAATGTCAGGTTTCTGTTTTGATTTTCACACTTAAGTAGCAGAAGAATAGTATGTTTTTTTTCCGATGGATATTTATTTAAACCCATAAATTTGTCAATTGTCTTTTGGGCAGGAGGTGCTTTTAATATAGGATTGGCATGTATTTTTCTGAGATTTTTCCAGGGTCTGACAACAAAGTTCCAAAAACTTCACTAGTAAAACTATTCCATTTTGTTAATGCCAGGTACTTACAGGTGATGAGTTTTTGATGATACTTGGGAATAATGGTTCTTGGTGTTTTTGTTGAGGCTGTTGTTTTGAAGGCTGCTGGGCAGGCAAGTTCTGTGATAGTTGAATTGGTTGTAGTGGCTGATGGGCAATTTTTTGTTGGGGATGTGACGGGGCCTGGTCATCTGGTGGAGGTTTAAATTCTAATTCAGCAAAAGATTGTTTTGACTCTATTGGCTGAAGCTGTTTATTCACAGATTGTTTTGGTTCCAAGTACTGTGGAGGAGGGCCTAATATTTGACCAACTTGAAAATATGAGTATTTCAAAGCCTGAAAAAAGAAGACATTAAATCAATATATGAAAAACTTAAATCATAATAATAGATAGCATTTAGAAACCCTCTAAAAGCTTTGCAAAGTGCTTTACATGTGTCATCTCATTTGTAAATATAGCATTTATCATAAATCCAAAACTCTAAATATTTGAAGAGCTTAATATGTAGCTTGTTGAAATTGGTTGATTTTCTTGCTATTACTTTAAGTTAGATGTGATAGTTAATGACATACTGATTTTAGTGGTGGTAAAATAATCAAGTCAGTTTTGACTTTCAGAAAATCTTTGCAATTTATGAAAACTTGTGATTTGAATGTTCAATTTCACTTATTCATAATTTTCATTAAAGTATCATAATTGCCAACATTTGAAAACTACAAAGTAAATAACAAATATACAACACTGACTTAGTATGGAGATACATTAGAATAAGAAAGATTTTCACAGGACAAAAGAGAAACCAAGATTAGTATTTTTGCAAATTTAAATATATATATATATAGCTTTTGTTGAGGTAACTGAAGTTAAATGACTTGTCTAGAGTCATACATTAAATGTCTGAGGCCACATTTGAACTCAGGTCCTCCTGACTTCAGGACACGGTGACATCTAGCTGCTGCTACATATTTATATTGTAATTCCTAAGACTGAAAATATCAGAATATCATGTTACCAAAAAGTCTAGGACTACCCTGTGGGGAAAAGGTAGGGCAGAGGAGGGTTACTCAAGAGTAGGAATCAGTACCTTTTTAAGTCACTTTGCCCTATTCTGCTATTTTCCCACTTAATGAACACAAGTAACTTAATTTTTGCTAATTTGTCAGGAACAGAGCCCATAAAGGACTAATTGGAGAGACTGGACTATTTGGAAGGTTTTCTGTACAATGTGTATAGCATATAATATCAACCTAGAGTAATACTACAAATGCAAGAAATACAAATGTACAATCTGAAGCAATGGAGACTGTGTGCAATGTACATTTTTTTAAACCTACAAGTCTGAAGAGATTCCATCAGACCCAGATAACTGCACTCAGTGTGTTTATAAACACTAAAAAAAATAGTTCAAACAACTGAAATCATAAAAGAAAACAAAGAAATTATATAAATTAACATATAAAAACAACACTTTTCATAGTAATTTTAAAATATGATTCTAAGTTGAGAACAAATGAGCATTTTCCTTTTCTTTATATGGATAAACTAGTGATAGATCAGATAATACATTATTATTAACACCTAAAAATAGTTAATGGTGGAATTCACTTGATATTTGAAACTTACTGAAGTTAAATAATATGATTGAATATTCTTGAATTTTTAAATTATAATATATTTGCATTAAAATATGAGGTAAAGAAATAATTTTTAATAATACATGCTTTTAGTAATCATCTAATTCGGTAAACATTGTTATTAAACATTTACTGTGCTGGGAAAGTAGTATGCTAGGACTTGGGGCCACAATACAAAATTTGACCATTACAAGATACCTGGCCAAATAATACTCCACAATGAAGTAGGAGAATAAAACAAAACTAGAGATAACTATAATAGTCAATGAAACATGATAACTATACATGATTTTTATACAAACCTAGATATATAGGTGTATAAAATAGGTATATAATACCTAATTTTTTAAACTAATAATAAATCACAAAAATTTATTTTAAAACAATTCTTTGGTATACATATAATTTTATCATTTATTAAAGAAAAATATAAAAGCAAATTTGCATACTAATGAGATGGATATGTTCATTTATTTTTACAGAAAAATTAAATCTTGGCAGAACATTTAATAATCTTTCACTGTTACTAAATTTTTTGCAACCCTAACATTCAATTACATGACTCCATATGGGGTTGAGATTCAGAGTTCAAAAAGTTTTGCTCTTAAGTAATAGGTTAGTGTTTTGATGCATCTTAAAAGGAAAATCTTTCCGGGTAAAAAGTTAAGTATTTTCAATCCGTATTACTGTAGTACAAGTAAAAGGGGAAGAAGAGGAAGATGACGGTAGAATGAAGAACAAATACAGAAAGTGAAAAGAAGTCATCAATAACAGAAAAAAATATTTTTAAGGATAGATCATTGAAGAATGACTCAAAACAATGTAGAAGGGGGAACTTGAGAGGGCAATGAAGCATCAAATGAAGGATGAAACTGAGGGAAGAAAAGAGAGCTAGAGGAAGGCAACAGCATATTTTTATTCCCAGATAACAAGAAATTAAATGCTAAGAAGCAACACATAAGCACCTCTTTTATTTTTTGTCTCATATACTGGAATTTAGGTTCTGCTGCTTCTGCCTAATCCTGAATTCTGAGCATCCCTCTTTGCTTAGTCCTTAGAATCACTTTTTTTTTCCTAAGTCCTTTAAGGAAAAAAAGTAATTCAATTTTAAGAGACTATGGACTGATGTGATTGAGTATGCCAAATTTGCAAATGCCAAGACAGACATACTCAGAGCACAGAATAATGAAGGGAGGACACTGCCCCTCTGCCTTACTCCATGTTACCTATCAGTGTCAGGAACAGAAATTCTTGTGTGGTGAGGGTCAAAGAAACTACTACGGCACTGTAGGGAATTATAATTCTGTTATGAATGAAGGAATGGATCCTCTCAATACTGCATAGTGTCTCTATGAAACAACAACAAAAATTCCATCCTCAAATTATAAGACAGGATCAGTCTTATGCAGAGAGAGAGTTGGTCATCTTTGTAATGTGATTTGAAGTATATCCAAATCTCTTTCCTTTTCTGATCCCAAATACTTCTTTCAAAGTACACAACTAAGTTAATATTCATTCAGGGGCAGGCCGCCTCAGAATTTACAATTCGAAGATTTCATAATTTGATCAAGACCAATTCTGCTAAAGAGGAACAAGATACCTGTATTATAAAGGTGTTAGTTGAAAATGTTTTAAAGAATGAAATTTAATACAAATGTGAGGGAAAAAGTCATTATACCTGGCTTGCTGTTGGCCGTTTTTTAGGGTCCCAATTCAGCATATCACCCATAAGTTGTATAGCTTCACTACTTGCATTGGGAATTAGAGTTTTCAAATTTATAGGAACACATTGTGGAAATCGGAAATTCATAGAGGATGCAAGTTGGTATCCTTCTGGCCAGTCACTCTATTTAAAAAAAAGAAGAAAAAATAGATGCAATTTTTTCTTTTTCCATTTGGAACTCTAATAGAGATCCAAAGCCAACAATATGTAAATAATATATCTCATTTTGCCACAAGAGCTCTAGCAATAACAATTAATCATATTACAATTAGTGCTTTTGAATTTAGATAATATTTATGCAATTCAATAAACAAGTAGTGTTTTGATATTTATTTTTTTTAAGTAAGTAGCGGTGTTGAGAAATCCCAGTGAGGAAATTCTCCATGCTAATGCAGATGAACAATTATTTTATAATTTAGAGCACCAGAGAATTGTCTGCAGTACTTTGAGGTTAAGTTACTTGCTCAAGGGTAGCTGTTTTAGGCTTACAGAATTAAGCTGAAAATTTTTTTTTAAAAGTCAAAACAAAACTACTTTTCTCATGAATAAAATGTGTTTATGATGGGGTATAGCTTCTAGGGGAAATACAGGGTAACCTGAGATCCTTTGACCTATTGTTCTAACAATGTGTTAATGATTCTCAAGTCTCCTGACCTTAAGAATATAATAATGTAGTTACAATCTATTTGTCAGTCAAGTTCCTGAGACAATAGTGAATATACCACCCCTCAAATTTATCTGAAAGTCACAAAATTAGCAAATAAGTAACATGAAGCTCTGGTATCTCTAACTTTTCCTATAAATTTGTCATCTTGCTTCTGGTTCCTTGCTAAATCCTTTTAGGAAATTAGCCTGCTTCAATTGGTATTACAATTGTGGTGTCTTTCCCCTTTCTCTTCCCCTTCCCCCATGCCATGTGATATCTCCCCTAACTTCACTATGCTTCCCAACCCCACATCTCCTTACAGTTAATTCTTTTATGTGCTAAGCCCCTTTCAGGATTTAACCTGCCATCTAAGGACATGCTGCTGCATAATGGGATGCTCCCTTTCTATTGGGTTAACTGTGAGTTCCACTGAGGAACTTATCTTTCATTTGCTCTCCCACTCTATTTCATATTTACCACTCCTGGTGTCTATTGTATCCTTTCATTTTGTCTGTAACCTATTCCCTAAATAGAGAGAATGGCCATTATAAATTCTTCACATGACTGAACCCCAACTTTTGGTGCCTACCACCATTTGGTGCCAAACCCCATATCATCAACTGTAACATAATTAGAATAATTTTCATGCAGGGTTTGTTGATGTCAGTTTCATTATGCTTAAGACCACACACTACCTTACATTTTTTTCTGAGAATTTTATTTTTGAAAACCTAGCAAAAATCTAAAGAAATATATTAAAATCAACTAGGTTGCCTAAAACTTAAATCAACAACAAAAATGCACCTTTAAGAATTTAGTAAATACTTTCTAGGTTATATTTTTCTGTGCTTTTACTGAAGACAAAAGTTGTAGCACCTTACTCCTTACTAACCAAAAATAGTTAAAGAATTGTTCTCTCAGAAGTCCCTAATTACCTCCTACTTATTAAGTCCCTTTCCTATCCTTGTTCTACCTGACCTATCTTTAATTTTTTATATTTTGGTCCACCACTTTCCCTTGGTCTTCTCCTCTCTCCTCCCTCACAGGGGGCAAGTTTGAGAAGTGGAAAGAACACTGTGTTGGTCAAGTAACAGATGTGTGGTGGGCAAGTCATCGAATCTCACTGGGACTCAGTTTCTTTATCAAAAAATAAGAAGATTGAACTAGATGATCTTTAAATTTCCTTCCAGATTTTCATTGATTAAGTCAGGCCACTCCTCTGTTGGCTTCTCCTTTTCCTCTTAAGATGCTTTATGTAGCACAGGCCTACCTTCTCAGAGAGCTTTATCTTTTCTCACATGGTAATTTCACTGGGACTTCTAGGTTGAAGAATTCCACAACTTATCTTCAGCCCTGACTTGAGTATTTTGAACTTTAGACACATAACTACCACTACTGGCTGGCTTCACTGGCATCTCAAACGCAGCATATCTCAGATCTAACTTTGCTAAATCTGCTTCTCTGGTACTTCTATTCCTCTCTGTGGCACCAATCTTCTCCCAATACCCACTTTTTTCTGGCTGAGGCAATTGGGGTTAAGTGACTTGCCCAGGTCACACAGCTAGGAAGTGTTAAGTGTCTGAGGCTAGATTTGAACTCAAGTCCTCCTGACTTCAGGGCTGGTGCTCTATCTATTGCACCCAATACCCAATTCTTAATCCTCAAGTCAACTTTGACTCTTCCTTCTCTTTTACTTCTCAATATTTTTATTTATAATTTATCATAGTATGAATATCTTCTAGCATACTGGGATATATTTACATATATTTTCCAAGAGAAAAATTGTCCTATAGAGATTACTATACCCAAGAATTTACTGTGCTATACAAAATATAAGTTAGGGACTTTAGGTATGTTTTGATTTTTCCTGTGTGATTTGTGGAGTTTCTTTCATTATTCTAGTCATTTGCACATAATTTAAGCATTCAGTAATATTTACTAATAATAATATGCAATAGAATCGGTTTATTGTTTATGGTGGATGAAATTATTTTCTCTTTTGTATGTTATCTTTGGATTTATTTGATTGAGGAACCTTTGAGATTAAAGTAATGTCTCCACAGACTAACAAAATGTAGCCAATAAAAAGAAAGGTGAAAATCTGATCCAACATTCAAAAGTGCTTACCTTTCTAGGAGTCCCTAACACTTGGCAAATTTTGAAGATTTCATCTACCTCACTTGTCCCTGGGAAAAGTGGTCTCAGTGTATATAGTTCAGCCATTATGCTTCCAACAGCCCACACATCAATGGGAGAACTGTACACTGAAGATCTTAACAAAACTTCAGGGGCACGATACCTGCGGAAAAATAAAATACAAAACATGATATGTGTTCTATTTGCAATCCAAAATACATATTAACAAAATGACTCCTGACTCAATTTATAAGCTTTGGACAATTAACAAACATCTATTGAGTATGTCATGTAAAAGAAACTGTGCTAAATGTAATGGATATAAAATATAATCTGAACTCAGAGAGATTATAATATAGTTAATATATCAGAACACACACACACACACACACACCCCTACCACCAACAATAGCAATAACTATTAAGGCAATACAGCATTTGACTGTTTGTAGTTCTATATCCTGCCTGGTTCCTAGAGAGGAGGGGGTAAGAATTAATTTGACAGTACAAAATTCCTATGCATTTTTGTTAGTAAGTATAGTGATATATATATATACATATATATATATTATCATTGTTGTTTATCCTTTATTCTTGAAGAGGATCATGACCTCATGGAGGTGACTCCATGAAGTGCAAGTGAGTTGGATTTAAGGGAGGGAGGGCTAGGTAAGGTCACCTGCCTCACTTTCCTCTCCAGAGCCATCTGGGTCCAGTGGCAAGATATAGATCAGGACAACTGGAGATGACCCTGGATGAAATGGGAAGCAAGTGATTCAGTATGGAGAGAAAAGAAAAGAGGACTCAGGATAAATTCTTGGGGAACACCCTTGCTTAGTAAGCAGGATTTAGATGAAGAACCAGCAAAAGAGATAGCGAAATGGTCAGCCCAATAATAGGACAGCACCAGGAGAAAATAGTGTCAAGAAAACCTAGAGAGAACAGTTATCCAGGAGAGAAGGCTATCAACAGTTTCACATTGATTTTGTTTGCACAAAACCTTTTTAATTTAATGTAATCAAAATTATCCATTTTGCATTAGTTCTTTGGCCCTTTATGGCTAAAACATGAACCCATTTTGACCTTATCTTGGTATAGGGAGTTAGGTTTTGGTCAATACATAGTTTCCACTGTACTATTTTCAAAGAAAAGTTTATTAGATTTGGCAACAGGGATAAATGGAAATTTGGGGGAAAGGAGTTTAAAATGATTGATGAGATCAGAAGCCAGACTGTAGAGAGTTTCAAAGAAGGTGAGAGGAGAGAAATGGAGGTACCTTCATTTCTTTTTTCTTTTCTTTTTTTTTTTTTTTTTTTTGTTGAGGCAATTAAGATTAAGTGACTTACACAGGGTCACACAGCTAGAACAGGTTAAGTGTGAGGCCACATTTGAACTCAGGTCTTCCTGACTTCAGGGCTGGTGCTCTATCCACTGTGCCACCTAGCTGCCCCTGGAGGTACCTTCATTTCGACAGGTTTTCTCAAGAACCTTAGCTGAGAAGAGGATGAGATAAAGGATGAGAACTGCAGGAGACGGCAAGATCAAGTGAGGAATTTTTAAAAATGGTGGAGAAATGGGGATAAATATAGGCAGCAAGGAAGGAACTAGCATATAAGAGGTTATTAAAGGGGAGAAAGAAATGACCATAGGGGCAATCTTCTGGAAAACATGGGAGGGGCAATCTAGAATGCCTATAAGGGGTTGGCCTTGTCAAGGCGAAAGGAAGACCTATCTTCAATATTTATTTTGTGAGATATATTAAAAAAAAAGTTTAAAGTAGGTCCATCTGAGCCTTGTGTTCAGAACCAGAGAGGAAGTCAAGTTTGTACTGTAAGGAAGTAGAGGCCCATATGACATATGTAGGTAGAACATGTGACTATATTATTAAGTGTAGGTTCAGTGGAAAAAAGCCAACTTATAAAATCTACTTTAATAGAGCACTTGGAAAGAAGTCAAAAGGGTAAGAAAACTCTGAAGGGACTTAGAAAAAAGACAAGGCAGGCAAAGCCAAAATTCAAAAGACAAGCAATGGGGCCTTTTTCCCTGGAACAGTCTGTGGAGTTGGGCAGAAGAGAAAGGAGAAAGTGGGGGTGAAGGAAACATATGTGATCTTTTCTTGAATGGAGGGCAAAGACTGAAGAAATTATAAGGAGCTAAAGGAAATATTAGTGACCAGAAACCTAAGAAAAGCACCAATGAGCCTGCTGGTAGGGAGAAAAAAGCCCATGGGTTACAAACAAAATACATGAAATCTATTGCACTGTGGACTCCACATTGTTATAGATAATTGGTGCAATTATGGAATTCAGAGGAAGGACTAATTTTTGAGAATGATTCAGGAAATAATTAAAGATTACTTTATTATTCAGATAGCACTACCAGAGCCTACATTAAGAATATTTAATATCAAATTATTAACATAATGATTCTAACTCCTGAATATTTAGGAAGCATTATTTCTATTTTCTATTATTTCTATATTCATTATTATTTCATATCATGTAAATGATATGAGGTATAGATGTTATGAAAACACCCAGTTATCTAGAATAAATTCCATATTAAAGTGAAATTTCATCCTTTCTGAATGAAGATATTTTAAAATAATAATTTAGAAACTCAATAGAAGAAATTTCCTTTTATAAATCACTGCAAAATTGCATTACTCCAACTTTTAATTTAGGATAATATTTAGAGTTAGAATGGACCTTAGAAATTAACTAGTTCATTCTCTTTGTGACATATGAGGAAACTGAGGTACAGAGAAATAAAGAATCTTACCCAAATATTTCTCTGTATACTATCTCACATAAGCTAGTTCTTGGTATGATTTTGAGTCAGTACTCTCCTTCCAGATCTTTGTACTGTACCACTCTGACTCTCATCTTTGAGTTTGTTTTCTTTTCATTCACTTTCTCTAGTTCTGTTCTCATTTTAATGAAAGAATTTCTCAAATTATGCAGCTTAGGTGGGTCCTTAGAACATACTAGAATGTTCTATTTAGAAACATACTTGTAATTTTTTTCTCTCTCTAGGTTCCTTCATTTAGTTAAGATATTTCTAAATTTTAACAAAAGGAAATTTCTGGATTCTACATTCTCTCTAGCATGAATACTGAATTGCCAAAAAGCTTTATAACAGTATTTTTAGTGAAACTTCAATATGAACCTAATTTATTTTCCCCCTATATTAGTTACTTACCATCTGGTAGATACATAATCAGTATATGGTGGTTGTGATCTTAATTCTCTTGCAAGACCAAAATCAGCAATTTTCACAAGTTCTGGACCCATACAAAGCAAATTTTCTGGCTTCATATCTCTATGGAAAAATCCTTAGGAACAGAGAAGAAAATTTAATGAATTATTGTGACTATTACCCAAATTTTATATTCTTTATAAGAATAAATCTTCTCTTAAAAACATCTCAGAAAATAAACTACAATTAGAAGCCTGAATTCAGGAGTTGAACTATTAAATGATTTGCCTAAATGGAATAATTGTGGTGGAAGGATTGGTGGAATTTGGAAGACTCTAATAATTAATCTCTCTTTCTAGGTCAAAGAACCATAGGGTTGTATATTTGAAAGGTGTCTTCAAGATAAATTTTAAAAAGCCTTATATACCTATTTCTTGCTTTAAAGGTGAAATTATTTGAATTTAATATTTTTGCTTTAGAAGCCTACAAATCAAAATTATAGGCCCACATCCCTAAATCAGTTCCTTTCTTAGAGTTCTAGATTTTAAAATCCTTTTATAATGAACCAATTTCCTCTAGTAGTTGCTTAATGTAAAATAAACCTAAAATGTTATATGATTCTTATTACAATCTACCTGTGTAAAAACAGTAGCATTACAACTAAACCTACATTTTAAAAATCTAATCGAAATATGGGGGTCATGCAAAAAATCAGTAAGCCGAAAAAATATGTAACATATATTCTTCTGTTTGATTTTCTTTCCTAGAGCTCCTGTTCATGGGAGAATCTGGATGTACTTGACATGCTCACATAATTGTATTCTATTGGTGTCATAATGAATGTTCCATAAAAGCACTACTCCAATGCCTCAATCTAGCATAGAACTGACCTTACTTTTTTTTCCCTGAGGCAATTGTGATTAAGTGACTTGCCTAGGATCACAAAGCTAGGAAGTGTTAAATGTCTGAGACCACATTTGAACTCAGGTCCTTCTGACTTCAGGGCTGGTACTCTATCCACTGTGCCACCTAGCTGCCCCATTGACCTTAAATTCTTGAAGATTATATTGATGGAAGTTGGGCTTTATAGCCTGACACAACAGATGGCTTTTAATATGAGTTCAGCAAACAACTTTATTGCATATATTTTATTGCATACAATATCTTTTGAACTTAAATATAGTCAGAGAAGCTCACTACATTACCAAGTTCTAAACTTTTTTTTTGGCCACAGTACCTTCTCAAGATGGTGGGATAGAGGGAAAGGCATCTGTTGAGGCAATACCCATAGAGATGAAATAATTAATCTTTGAAAATATTGAAGTATAAGTGACATAGGAGAGAATTAAATGTGTTATGCATGTCTAGAGTTGGTAAAAACTCTCCTTCCCCACCAAATTATTTTAGATAGTTTGAAAAGATTTTAGTAGCTTTGTCCCCTAAAACATTTATCTAGCATTAAGAAAACAAGATGACTTGCCAATCTACTAAATTAATTTAAGGCAGAAAAAAAACTCATTTTCATCACATAAAGTTAAAAATTATAACATTTATAATGGTATATTCTCATCAACATTAGCTTAAGAAATTTGGTAGTTAAGTGAGAGATTTCAATTTTTAAAAAGGTATCAATAAATCAGTTTGATTCAAAAAGTCATCTTGTTTTACTCTTGGTTAGTAATTAACAATCTGTTTCTATAAACTGTAGGTCTGGAATGCTTATCAAACTTTAAGCAAATTGAAACATCCATCACTTGGAGCCTTAGTGTTTAAAGTCAGAAATATATTCCACATATTTGACTGCATTTATTATTCACTTTGTATAACTTTTACTGATTAGTACCAGCACATTTTTGAATCTTTAGACACAGTAGTTCAGTTTATGTAACAGTTTATGTGGGGAAAGCAATAATTAAGAAAATTTGGAATTATAAAATATATTTGCAACATATAGGTATAAAATGTATGTTTTAGTAGTATTTTTAGAAATCATAATTTATTCCACAGTTTACAAAAAAGTACAAATATGAAAAGAGACAAATGTTTCTAAAAGAAAAGTATAAAATCAATAGGATTGTTTCAGAAAGCATTTATGAGAAAGCAATATAAAAAAAGCTTTACTTGAAAAGTTCTGATAGAACTTAATACATTTTAATTTCTGTATTAGACTTAGGGCCCAGGGATCTTTGTGGGTCATGGAGAAGAAAGGGTTCAAAACATATGTAAAATTATAATAGTGACCCTCTTATCAATATAACTAAGAAACAAAAAACAAATGTGCTGAAAGCAGCAAAGACAGACTATTTGCTTACTGATTACAAGCACAATATTTTATGCTGCACAAATATTTTAAGAGATATCTATTTCATTACCATGTAGCTAATTCCGTCCTTGATACCACAACTGATACCACTTCCCTCAGCCTCCTCTCTCCTGCTTGGAGAGCTAGAAGATGAGACTATTTCAATGCCTAATTTTCAATTCTCTGAAGTCTTTTAGATTAATTATGCACAAAATGTCCTTTTTGGTATTTAGCTTATATGGTGGGAAATTAATAGTAAAAGAAACAATTCAAGCTACAAAATTTATCAGCAAAATAGGCACAACAAATGGGTCAATGGACTTCTCTGTATTCAAACTATGAATATAGAATGAGACAAGTATTTATATATTAAAACAATCAAATAAGACCAATTAATTAAAAGAAAACAAATACAAAATTAGGTGATTTGATTTTTAATTGAAGGAAAGATTAAGGATTTTCCAAGTAGAAAAGAAGAAAGCAAACAGGTACAATTTCATAAAATCAGAAAAAGAGGTGTCCCACTCCCCCTAAGTGTCTGTATTCAATCAAAGGAACAAGGAAACAGTAATTGATTGAGCAGTATAAGACCAGTTTTCAGATAAGACATATGGATTGCTTGAAATATATGCGTGTCTGTATTTGTCACTGGTAAATGCTTCACTTACAATTCCTGTGCATATCTTGCCTTTTTTTCAGAGGAAACGATGTTAATGGCACACAAAAAACACATACCGTGCTTATGGATAAAAGCTAGTCCTTGCAAAATTTGATACATAATGTTTCTGATGACTGACTCAGGGAACAACTTATTTCTGTAAAAAAGTGAACGAAGAAGTTATTTTATAGATCTAAAACTTTAAAAAAATTTCTTGATTTCCCTCCCCCCAATCATACAAAACAACTATATATATATATATATATATATAAAACATAACTATAGTTATAATTATATATATAATTAGAAAGTTATAATAAAAACAGATAAGAAAAACAATGTATTGATGAGAGTAGGATTTCTGAACTACCAGTCTTTCTCCCCCATTTAATTCCTCTGTATCAGTTCTTGCTCTCATACCTCATTTGTGTAATTATTGTTTTTTCCTTTCCTTTAGAATCACATCATATTCAGCTCTATCCCAATCTTTCTTTTGAATTACTCAATTACTAATGACAATTTTAGATATGTGGTTTACATTTTCATTTATAAAGCAGTTTGTTCTTACTGAGTACCTTGAAATTAATCTTTGAAGTAAGTTTACCTGATTATTTCTTTTGGCTCTTATATGTCAATTTTTCTACTAAGGTCAGATTTTTTTTTGTTTTGAAAGTCTGGCAATTCACTGAATATTCTTTTTTTTTCATTTAGTATTACGCTTAATTTTGCTGAATATATTATTTTTGGTTGTAACACTAGGTCTTTTGATCTGTGATATATAATATTATAAGACCTGCAGTCTTTTACTATAGCTGCTGCTAAGTTTTGTGTGATTCTAATTGTGGCTCCAGCATATTTGAATTATTTATTTTGTTGCTATTGTTGCTTATAAAATTTTCTATTTGATCTCAGAATTTCACAATTTAGCAATGATGTTCCTGTAGGTTTTCCTTGTAGGATCTTTTCCCAGTGATGATCAGTACATTTTTTTCTATTTCTACTTTGCCCTCTTGTTCTAATACTTCAGGACATTTAAAAAATGATTTCTTATATATTATTGTATTAAGATTCTTTTTTTGTCATAGATTTCAGGTAATTAAATTATTCCCATGTTTTCTCTTCTTAATCTGTTCTCCAAATACATTGTTTTTCTTGTGAGATAGATCACATTCTCTTCTATTTTCTCATTCTTTAAAGAATTACATTTAAAAATTTAGTATTTCTTGGTTTCTTATAACTTCACTGACTTCTTGCTCAGTTCTAATTTTTAGAGTCATTTTCTTAATTAAAACTCTGAATCTCCTTTTCTAGTTGGTTTATTTTGATAATTTTTTTCTTGGATTGTTCTTTTTTTTAAGTTTTTTCTCAATATCTCTCTTTTGACTTTTAAAGTCTTTTTTTGATTTCTTCTTTGAATTCTTTTTTTTTTTTTTTTGGCACGTAACCATTTAACACTACTCTTTAGGGTAGAAGAAGCTCTGTTTTTTTTTACTTCAGCAGCCTCCTCTGAAGATGAATTGTTCCCATAGTAGCTTTCTATAACTGGGTTCTTTCTCCTTTGCCTGCTCATTTTTAAAGAAAAAAATAACAGCTTGTTAGTGTAATCACTCCTAATCCTGTTGTGGGGGACATGGTTCCTCTGGCCTCAGTTTCTCCTTCAGTTCTCCCCTTTCCTGGAAATCTGAAATCAAGAATTCCCTCCCATAAGTGGCCAAAAATAACACCATTCCTACATCACTGCTTTTGCACTCACTAGATGTGTGCTGGCTCTTCTCACCAAGGCTGCCTCAGCAGCATACCTGAGTCTGGTGTTCCTTACCAACAGAAGTTCCCTAAGTCTTCCCCAACTCAGACTCCTGATTCCCACACTCTCTAGAAAGTAAAAATTCCTGTGGCTGGGATTGAGGTTACCTCCCAACCTAGTTAACCCCAAGGTTTGCAACTGGCTTGTTTCAGTGGAACTAGCCTAGAGGTATTTACACTTCACAGGGGCCAAACTTCCATCCAGTCTTTTTTTCAGATCTTTTCCAATTGTCCCAGGAAGACTATGGTTCTGGTCAAGCTTCTATTTGTTTTTAACCACTCTTTGTTCATCCTGAGGTGCAATTTTATCTTATTTATGGAGGGAATCAGGCTCATTTGGAATTCTCTTACTTCTTATTCCTCTCTTAATTGATCACTTTTAAAGACAACTTAACATATTTTTACACTGCCTAGATTTCTCTTTGTACCTCCTTCCAGAGAACCATCCTTTGTAACAAAGTAATTTTTATTTATTTCTTTTTCTTTTTTTCTTTTTTTTTTTTTGCTGAGGCAATTGGGGTTAAGTGACTTGCCCAGGGTCACACAGCCGTTACGTGTCTGAGACCAGATTTGAACTCAGGTCCTCCTGACTTCAGGGCTGGTGCTCTATCCACTGCGCCACCTAGCTGCCCCAA
>JAJPUD010001645.1:280634-312555 GCA_023553655.1 Myrmecobius fasciatus | reverse complement strand
GCTCTATCCACTGCGCCACCTAGCTGCCCCAACAAAGTAATTTTTTAAATTAAAGAAGAAGGGTTAAAATCAGCAAAACTTATTACATTTAAAATATATGCTGTTATATGCAACGTTCCACACCTATGGACTACCCTCCTCTCCATCCCCAAGATGTGAGGAAGTGTTAAGATAATTTTTTAGATCCAAATTCTTTCTCTCCTCTTCCACATTCCACATCGAGTGAAAAAACAAGAAAAGTATGACCCATTACAAATATATGTATGCATGTATATAGTTAGGCAAAACAATTTTTTGCATTAGTAATTTCATTTAAAAATCAGGAAAAAAGGAGGAAAAAATAGACTTCAATTGGCCCTCTGAATTCATTAGTTCGCTATCTGGAATGGATAGCATCCATTTGATGAATCCTTTGGAACTGTGGGGTCATTATGTTGATCAGAGTTGCTAAGTTTTTCAAAATTGATTTATCTTTACAATATTGCTGCTTTCATATAGACTGTTCTCCTAGTTATAATCACTTCACTTTGCATCAATTAACACAGGTCTTTCTAGGTTAATCTGAAATTATCCCATCCATCATTTCTTATAGCAAAATGGTCTTCCATCACATTTTATACTGTAACGTTCAACTATAACCAATTGGTGGAAATCCTCTTAGTTTCTAATTCTTTGCCACACAAAAAGAGTTGCTATAAATATTTTTTGCACATATGTATCTTTTACCTCTTTTAAAGATAATTTTTAGTAATAAGAATTCAAAATATTTAATAGACTCATGAAATTATGTATTTAATACATTCATGAAATTACGTATTTAATACATTCATGAAATTATAGGAAGATAGAAGAAGTGAAGGAGAACAATTTACATATTTGTATGTACCTTAAAATAGACACATACCTGTCCTTCATTAACTGATAGAGGTTTTCCTTCATGTATTCAAACACAAAATAAAGATGGTCATTTTCTCTAATGACTTCTTTCAATTTAATCACATTGGCATGATTGAGTTTCTTCAGAGACTATAAAGCAATAAATATGAATTAAAATACATAATAATTGTTTTAATTGTAGTGTCATAAAAGTTAACAACCTCTTATTTGAACCAGTTCTAACTTAATCAATTTATCATATTTTTTATTCATTTATTCCTTGCTAGGTGATATTATTTTCAGATCTATATTGATTATGCTTAATTATAAGGTATTTAATTGTAAGTCCACAGATACAAAAATAGGTTCAGGAAAGAATCTTAGAAGACAACTACTATAATCTAACCCCCCCTTCATTTTACAGATGAGTAAACTGGTCAGAGTGGCTAAGCTATTTGTATAAAGTTAGACAGGAAGTTGGGGAAGATGCATAATTTGAACTCAGGTTCTCTTACTCCACAAACAATGCTCCTTCCATTATAGCAAGCAGCCTCTCAAACAACAAATTATACTGCCATGCAGTCAATTAATTCTGCTTAGTAAAAACTCTTTAATTTGACGTCTCAGGGCAAAATTGATAGTTCATCTCAACAATGGAAGGGTCACATGAGGAAAAATGTATTATATTCTACCTTTTCCTAATCCTTTGTTATTTCTGGATGAAGGAGAAAAATAAATTCAGAGCCACCATTGACAAGATGTTATATAAGTGGAAAATGTTACTATATCTGATAACATGAAAAAATCCTGCCATGCCGAATATATTTCTTAGATCTAATACATAAAAGCTTAATATTTAACACATTTTATGTATATAAACAAATTACCCAATGTACTCAAAAAGCTGAACATGATAGTATTCTTAAATACTTTATAGATAAAAAAACATTGAATTTTAGTATATCAAAATATTAGCAGCAATATCTGCCAATACATATTTCTTGTTTCTTTCCTTTAAAAATTTTTTTTTCAGAATAATCTACACATCTATCAAAGGGTAACCTTGGCATAAATATGAGAAGGGAACAATTTTTTATAATTTTCTACAGAAACCTGCACCTTTATAGCTATGTAGTTAATTGAAAGGGATTTAGAAAATCAGATCCATATATTTACTTTATTCTCTGTAAAAGATATGATATTTTTCTTATGGTATAGAAGAAGAAACTAAGGCTCAGAAATGCCAAATAATTTGCAAAGGGTCACATTGTTAGTAAGTTATCTGAAATAGGATTTGAAACCATGTTTTCAATCAATCAAATTATCAATATGTATTAAGCACCGGCAATATGTCAGAATGCTCTGCCAGGTGCAGGAAATAAAAAGCATTAATGAAACAGTTTCTGTCCTCAAAGTGCTTATAAGATCTTCCCAACTCCTAGCCCATAATTTTTTCCAACATGCCATGATTGGCACTCTAAATGCATATTACTGTCTAGACAAAAGCCATTTTTCATCCTTAGTTTTTCCTGTACAAATTATCAGACTAATTTCTTTTGACTAAACATGGATTTCATTCAGAAGGTCTCCTAATACTTTAGGGCTTGATAAAATCAGCACAAGATCATCTGTAAATGGGACCATCTGGAGGACTTACCATCATGAGGAATGTTTTCTGTTTGAACACCTTAACAAATATTTCTGTTTTATGCCTCATTTGATATTAACAGAGAACTGCTAATAGTTACCTCTGTGGTTCTATTTAGGACTTTATGATAATAATGTATACATGACATACTTTTTGTTGGAGAAGAGTCTTTAAGGTTGAATATTACTCTCATAATTTAATGAGAGTTTTATAATCAATGAACAATAGCAGCAGGATCTTGTATTTTTTGTCTTTTAATCAACTACTTATATGACTTTAAATATATGCTACTATTAAAAACGTTTGTAAAAGCCTATCTTTTTCTTCTCATATTTTCTTCAACACACTTGATATATGTGTAGATCATTCTCATAAATATTTTGTAAAGGTTATGAGTTTGAAGGTATTGACCCCTGGGTTATAATCTGTTAAGTATTTTTTCAAATACTTTGTATTTTTCAAACACTCCATCCTTATAACTGTGGAGGTAGGAGGAGGATGCATAGAACTGTGGGCAATTTTTAATTTTTGTTACCTGAACTGCTCTCTAGTCAAAGCAGTTTATGAAGTAGATGGTCAGCCTACTGGTAATAAAATCCTCCATACTTAGCTAAACTGGTCTTCAGACAGCACAATCTATCAATAGGAGTGCACTCAAAAATTTTCCTACATGAAATAACATTAGATTTCTTTATTCTTGTCCAAAGGTATAATATAAGAGATTTTGTCTATTCTCTTAGCCTTCAATAATTTAGAGTTTAATTCCCATTCTTGGAAGGGACATATCCCTCAACTTAAAAATGTTCCTAGAAAATCTTTAAGAATAACATAAGCAAAAACATTGTAGATGATATAGTTAATAATGCCTTTCATGGAGACAAAGGGGGAGAATACATGAATTTTGGGGGTCCTCTAGAGTTTTACCTTAACTTCTCTCAAGTTCATGCATTCGTCCCAAGAATAGAATTTTCTTTTCATTCTGAAATATATAAAGAAAAATTTAGTGTACATTGGCATCAGTGTTGGAAGAACTCAGTTTTCTTATTGTTCTGATTAGTTTAAGAAAATAGTTTAGCTTCAATTTCTTTATTAATACATAGCTAATAATGCTTTCTAATATTTGAATACTTTTATGCCCCTAATTAGTTTAACTCATAACCATAACCTGAGTGACCAGGGTCCTCACTTTAGGGTGATCTGTCAAAAGGAAAATTTAAAGGACTTTTGACCATGCTTTTATTCCTTTGAAAAAAAAGGAGTGGAAGGGAAGCCTTTGGGCAAAGTGGATCCACAGTTAGAGATAAAATAGTCAGAGTGGGGCAGAAGGGAAGGAGGAGCCTCGAGGCAATAAGTTCACCCCTTTTAGCAATAATCAGTGATATTTCCAGGCCTAGCTTGCAGCACATTCTGCCTGACTAGGGAGAAGGAGAAACACAACTTCTGGGTAGCTGAAAGGGATAGACCCTGAGGTGGTACTACAAGCAAGATTATATACCAAACTTTTCCATGACAAAAGCTCCAGCGATAGAATGATAACTGGGTTAAAAGTGTAGTAGGCTATCCTATGAAATATGAGCTCTGTAGATCCCACAGGCTAGGCTGGTTCAGAAAGGGAGCTAGGGTGAAAGTACTTCAAAAGGAAAAAAAAAGAGCCTGCATGTCAGACAAGAACATTACTAGTTTCTTTTAAGTTTTGTCCTGGATTTTTAAACCTGACAACTAAGAGGGGATGCTAGAATGGAAGGGATCTTGGAAGTCATCTCTTCTAACCCCTGCATTTGCCAGGGATAGGGCCAATATTGACATTTACCCTGCTCAACAATTTTCTATTGCCTCTAAGATAAAAGAAATACTCTTAATCTGCAACTAAAGGCTCTCCACAATCTGGCTCCTGCATTTCAGCCTTATTCAATAATGTAAACATTATTCCCTTTTACTCCCTCTGTTTTGTAGGCAACTCAATTATTTACTGTTTCCTCAACATGGTATGCCATTTCCTCTGCCTCTGGGAAAGTCCACAAGCCATATGGCCAATGCAGAGAATTCTTCCTCTTTTCCTCCTTTAAGAATCTTTTTCTTGTTTACCTCAGATGCCAACTCCTATGAAAGTTCTTTCCTGATCTTTCCAGGCTCTCTTTTGCTACTCAAATATTGCTACAGATCTTTCTCTGCTTTTTCCTTTTCCTCTTTACTCCTTAACCTTGCACCAAGTCTCTTTGTATTCATGCTACATCCTCAAACCCAACAGACTGTAGACTCCATGAATCTCAGATTAACAGTAAACTATAAACTGGTCTCAAAAACTAATTTGGAAATATTAAAAAAAAGTGCTACCTTTTGATAGCCACCAGCTCTCCAGATTCATTGCTTTTTCCCATAAGTACGCTCCCATAGGTGCCATCTCCTAGTTGTCTCATAGTTGTATATCGGTTCATTTTGGAAAATGGATGCAGCCAAAGTTATTAAATTAAATTGTTTACTTGTAGAGAAGAAACTTGTATGCTTCTTTTAAAAAAATCTTTCTTTTCCTTCAAAATGTTGTTAAGATCTATGACTGGTGTATCATTATTTAATATACAGTCCTCCCCGAGATTATAAGTTCATGAGATCCAGGAATAAAGAATCTGGCAAATAAATAATGTGTCCATTCTTATTCACATCCTTTAAAAAAGAAAAACAAAAATGAGGTGAGTTTTCTTCAGAGACTACATGAGAAGATATGAGAAATAATTCATTTGGACCACTATTCTATTCCAATCAATATTAATCAGTGTAGTACTTTACATAAATCATATAAGAAACAATTAGATATGTTCTTCTAGTAGGCTTCAAACTTTAGTGCAATGTTCACTATTTGTTTACCAAGTCATAAGGCTCACTTACACAAGAACATTGAGAAAGACACCATGATGTTTTGAAAAATTCTCCAATTTATTTTTTTTTACTTCCAGACTATTATCTCTTTTTCATCATGAGCAGATAACTGTCTTATGACCACTTAGTCAGGGGGAGATGCCCCATGCTTCATCCAACCTGATACACTCATGCTGATATCTTATTTTTGGCCTTTCAAAAGCAAGTTTTATCAATCAATGAGATTCTGAATTTTTCCATCCCTCTTTTTCATATTTGGGTATCAAACTTTATAAAAACAACATACTGGAAGACAGGGCATCTCAGATCATGAGGAAGATCTGAGATCTACTTCATTAGAGTTCCACTGACTAAGAACTCTGTCTCAGTTTATTGTAGACTGGACAATTTTAATTCCTATAATGATCTATTGGGTGACCTTTCACAAAAGACTATTTTGCTACTCTGTACCACATCATACTATAAAGATCTAATCAATAAAAAAAATAATGATTAACTGATTACATGAAAGGCTTAGCACTTTTATTTAATAATATAAAAGTCAGCACTTTTAAAAACAGATTTATGCAGACCTTTAGGAACACCACATATAAGTAGTAGCACCATAGAAGCTATCTGCAGATTTTCAAATAACTACTAGTTTTTGTCAAATGGTACAATATACATTAGAAAAAACATTGTTAGGCTTTTACAATAAATCATTTGTGGAATGAAATACAGCTAAAACAAATTTCTTCAAGGTGTTCTATCAAAAATAATCTAGTTGATATATAATCAAGTTTATTTGATAAAGATTAATATATACTGAATGTTCACTGTAGTTTTGAAACTTCAAATAATAGTCATCTTTTTCATTAGTTGAAAACTTGAAAAATGTATTGCCTTAATTACTGAATCACATGAAATATATAAATTTTCTAAGACTTAATTTCTTCATCTGTAAAATGAAAGAATTGGATTAGATGACTTTCAAGGTCCTTTCTAGCGCTACACAGATCATTCTATGATCCCACTTAATTGTGCATTTATAATGTACAAAGAAATTAGAAATAAAAATACAAAATACATATGAATATTACGAATGTCATGGAAAGCACGTGACTAATAACTATGTAGATGATGATTCTTTCAATTAAATTGATCTTTTATGATAAGAGGATACTAAAATGTGAGGGCATTTTAAACAACTTGTTGAGGAGCTTGTTTTTATTTTATTATAATATCTTATTCCTTCATTCAATAAATTTTAAGTACCTGCTATGGGCTCATCCTGAACTATGTCCTGGGAATATAAATATAAAGAAGAAATGTTTCTTCTCTTCTGCTCTTTATTTTAGGAAATAATGTGCAAATTACAAAGTCTATACTAAGTGAGCAGAGAGTAATTGTGGGTAGAGAATACTAATACTAGCAACTGAAGGGGATTGAAATTAACCTGAAGTAGAAGATGGGGCCTGAGCTGAGCCTTAAAGGAAGCCAAGTGAGGAAGGAGAGAAGTTCAGGAATGGAAGAGAGACTTTGCAAAAGCAGAGAGAGGAGATGGAATGTTGTGCATGAGGACTAACAAGTCGATCAGTTTGGTTTCAGAACCACCAAATCAGACCAATTTGTTGCTAATTAATCTACCTAACACTGGGTATGCCAAGAAGCCTTCATTATGCCTATTTGTTTCGTTTTTACCTTATACTTTTTTTGGTTTGTTTTCTTCTAAATTCATTGAAAGATGCTTCAGAAAAGGATGAAGAAAATGACAATCCCATGGAAGTCTTCACTGTAAGCAGTGTTCTCTAGGCCTCCATTGTGTTGTTCTTAACACCTCAACATCCACACATTTCTTTTTCTCCTTTCTCTAAGTGATATCAACTAAGCAGTCATTTATGAGCTTGTTATTTGTTCATGTTTGATCAAAAAAGGCATGACTCTGAAGATCCAGAAACATTACATATGGGATATACAAAGCTGAATTAAGTGGGCAATGCATGACCTTTCTAATTCTATATTAGAGAGAGAAGTTTAGAACAAGAATATGATTAACAGATATAATTTTAGGTAAAGAAAAATAGATAATCAGTTTGATATTCTGCCTTGCTTTGCTTCTTAGCTGACTGTAGTAGTGCACAGATATAACTAAAAAGCTGTAAGCCCACTCATTTATTAGGAAACAGTTTTCTAGCCACTATACACTAGGATCCAGGATGGCAGGTAGGAACCCTGAAAAGATGAAATTCAGGGA
Source organism: Myrmecobius fasciatus (assembly GCA_023553655.1). Lineage (NCBI taxonomy): Eukaryota > Metazoa > Chordata > Mammalia > Dasyuromorphia > Myrmecobiidae > Myrmecobius > Myrmecobius fasciatus. The sequence goes on along the minus strand of JAJPUD010001645.1, from coordinate 304,924 downwards.
CTGTTAGCAGAGAAAAGCGTGGCAGTTATAAGATTAGCAAAACACCACCCAGCAGCATATGCATCAGATCAGCCAGGAAGAATATCTACAAAGAGAGTAGAAAATATGTATCATCAAATGCCAGAAGAAATTACACACTACATCCATATGTCTAGGGGAGACTATATATGCCTGGCAGAGATTGCACACCAAATAACAACAGAAAGCAAGACCAACAAGACAAAGTGCAATGACATTGCAAAGGGACACTGGCAACTTTGAGAAGCTTTACTATCCCCCTTCATATGTGCCCTGACCATGTGTGTTAGCTCTGTGTGTATCTCTCTGTAAATTTCATAGGCGAAATCAGTGCAGGTGGATATAATATACACATATACACTTACAAAAATAAAAAGGACAGGTAACAGGAGGAATCCAAAAGTTCTTAACAGATACAAGAATTCAAAAGTTCAAAAAGATCTGAGACTGACAAAAAACAAATATAAAGAAAAGTTGTATTAGGACAAAAAGGGATAAGATCAATTGATCTCACAGAAGAGTAGAGATGATGATATTTGACAAAAGAAAGAGGGTACTACTGCTCAACTTTTATTGTGTATTTTTTTTATCTCTGCCAAGGAAAGTAATATTTGGACCAAATGGGGGAAAAATGGCTAATAGTGAATTGGTAACCTAGTTTGATAAATTCACATCACCAGATGTAGATAAAACATATCTAGCATACTAAAAATGACAAATATAATTTCTGAATGACTATCAGTAATACTGAAAATACTGGGAAGAAAGAGACAGCTACTACAGAGAGGTACTAAAATACTAATGAAATACTAATGAGAGAGGTACTAGCAGGATTAGAGAAGGGCAAATTCCCAATATTAAAAATGGGATGAATTATATAAACTATAGGCCAGGAAGAAACTCTGGTTTCTGTTAAGATTCTGAAATATATTATTATAGAAACAGTTACAGAATATCCAGAAAAGGAAGCAATGATCATAAAGAACCACCCTGGCTTAAGAAGAAAAAGCATTCCAATTATTGTTCTATAAGAAACGACCAGCAGGATGATTTCAGAGAGGCCTGGAGAGACTTGCATGAACTGATGCTGAGTAAAATGAGCAGAACCAGGAGATCATTATACACGGCAACAAGAAGACTATATGATGATCAATTCTGATGGACATGGCTCTCTTCAACAATGAGATGTTTCAAACCAGTTCCAATTGTTCAGTGAAGAAAACCATATATACCCAGAGAGAGGGATGTGAAATGTGGACCACAACATAACATTTTCATGCTCTCTATTGATGTTTGCTTGCATTGTGTTTCCTTTCTCAGATTTTTTTTTCTTGTAAATACGATTTTTCTTGTACAACAAGATAAGTGTGGAAAAATGTATACATATATTTGATTTGTCAAATATTTTAACATAATTAACATGTAGTGGATTTCCTGCCATCTAGGGGAGGGGTGGGGACTAGGGGGGAAAATTTGTAACGGAAAGCTTTGTAAGGGTCAATGTTGAAGAATTACCAATACATATGTTTTGCAAATAAAAAGTATTAATAAAAAAAAGCATTCCAGAGTAATTGCATATACCTCCATTCCTAGGGTTTCTAAACTGGGAGATCAGAAGGTTGTTGTAGATAGAATAATCCTAAATTTCATTAAAATATTTGATAAAGTTTCTCATGCTATTCTCATAGAAAAGATGGAGAGAAATATAGGTGATAGTCTAGTTAGAAATCAGAATTGTTTGTTTGGCTGGATAGTTCTTTTAAACAGAAACTTATTATTAACAAGAAGCTCAGAAGGAAATCATTAGTGAATTAACCCAGGGAACTGTGTTAGACTTTATATCTTTTAAGATTTTTTACCAGTGACATTGATAAAGGCATAGATATCATGATTATTAAATATGCAGGTGACAAGGCTAGAAGGGATTCCTAATACACTATGACTACATGCAGGATTTAAATTTTTTGGCAGTTAGAAGCTTGAGCCAAATCTAGTAAAATGAAATTTATTTGATGGTATTAAAGTCTCTCAGTGGGACACTCAAAATCAACTTCTTGGGCAAGATATCTTATGCTGGAAAATTATTATACTTTGGATTTTTGTGGGTTCTGTAATTCCTAAATCCATTGAGAGGATTAATCTAGTATTGATTTTGAGTGAAGCCAGAAAAAGCTCAGGCAAAGTCCTATCTACTCTCTGCCACCCTCGCTCCACCCCCTTAATCTTAATTTTACTATACAAAGAGATAACTTGTTTAGATTATAAAATCCACTACTGTTTAGGGTTTTTCTCTCTTGTAATACTAGAGAAACTGAGGCAAATCGAGATTGGTTTTAATCTTTAATGTGGAGAGTTTAAGCTAGCTGACCAAATGGAACTCTTGTCCAAAGTATTTGGTGTAGATAAAGCAAAGCAGAGAGCTTATATAGGGTTTTAGCTAACTACAGTTTACAAACAGGATACATAACCTGAGCATATGGTTTTACAGGGGGGAAAAGGCAGATAAGGAGGCCAAGAACACTAGGAGGATAACCAAGCCATAATTCCAGAAAACTTAATCCTGACAGATTAGGGATCAAAATAAGAAGGTCGAAGACAGAGACAGCAAGGCGTGGGGCAATACTCAAAAGGAGGGGGAATTATCCTAGCAAGGATCGAGATAATACACCTGGAGTTTATGATACAATGGTATATAAAGGGGTTTGGAGCTTCAAGGTTTTTTCCTGGGCTCTTTTTATTTTTAATTCAATTCTCCCAGTCCTAATGACAAGGAAGGGGGTAGGGGCTATGGATTATTATCCAGGGTTCAACATTTTAGAATAAGGGAAATAATTTGATAAATATCAGTATTTTAGAAGAACCTTCAACTGAGTCAGCTGACTTGGGTTTTACTTCTAGCTTTGTGTCTTAGTTGCTGAATAACCTTACTTAAGTCACTATATCAACTCAGTACATGTTTCCTTATCCATAAAATATGTGTTAGACTTGCATTACATAGATAATAAATAACAGGGTCAAAGTTCAAATTCAGCTTCCTGATTCCAAGTCCCTGCACAAGGAAATCTAATGAGATAGTCTTAGGCAAAATACAGCAGCATAGTTTACTCTGTCCTGGTTCAGAAGACCTCATCAGCAGACCAGTAAGATCTCCAACAACCACTAAAGCCAAATTATGAGTCCCTGAACCACAGCATAATAGATGGGTCTTGGCCAGATCACTCAGCACAGTGGGGGAGACTGCAGCAACAGCCTTAGCGCAGTCAATGCGAAGTTCTTATCTCCCTGTAGAGAAAGCTTGGGACAATCTCCCCTGTAACCTAAGAGCAGACCTCAACCTTTAAAAATGAGCAAAAAGCAAAAAAGAGCTTTGACCATATAGAGCTACTGTGGAGACAAAGAAGACCAGAACACAAACCCAGAAGGGGACAGAAAATGCAAAATGCTTGCAAATTTAGCATCAAAGGAAGATATGAATTGATCTCCAGTTCAAAAGGCTCTTTTGAAAGAGTTAAAAAACATTTAAAAAGAGAGATAGAAGAAAAATAGGGAAAAATAAGAGCAATGCACGAGAGCTATGAAAATTTAGAAAAGGAAGCACAGAAAGTGACTGAAGAAAAAACTCTAAAAAATAAAGAGTACTGGGCACAATCAAAAACTCTGAAAGCAGGAAAAGTTATAAACCTTGTCCTACAATTTCTACTGTCATAACTGATAAACAGGCACAATATTTTTACACATATTAATGAACATAATCAAGGAATTTGGAAATAAGCCATACATAACATAAGATACATGAGAAGGTCGAAGACAGAGACAGCAAGGTGTGGGGCAATACTCAAAAGGAGGGGGAGTTATCCTAGCAAAGAAGTTGATCAAAATCAACTTCTTGGGCAAGATATCTTAAGCTGGAAAATTATTATACTTTGGATTTTTGTGGGTTCTGAAATTCCTAAATCCATTCAGAGGATTAATCTAGTATTGATTTTGAGTGAAGCCAGAAAGAGCTCAGGCAAAGTCCTGTCTACACTCTGCCACCTTGGCTTCACCCCCTTAATCTTAATTTTACTATACAAAGAGATAACTAAAATATATGGCTTGTTATTTCCAAATTCCATTTGGTTCTGACTATTAATTTCCGGTTGTTAAAAGGTGAAAAAACCCTGAAACCATTGGCACTAGTATTATCTCTGTCATACAGCAAAAAAATTCTTTACTTTCAGAGAATTTTATATTTCAGTTTTGATGTGTATATAATATTTACTATTGCCAAGACAGTGATAGGGTTTGGACTAGTGATTTCATTGAATAGTGATAAAGCAAACTCTACTAATACAATTCAGCACTTTGCAATTTACAATTTCTTAGAGCAGTGGTGTGAAACATATGAACCAGATTAAAATGCAATTGGTAAATATTTATAAAAATAAATGAAAATATAATAAGACACAGATAGTGTAATGCTGCCATGTGGTTTTCTAAGTCCACATGTGCCTATAGGATTGTTATTATATATGATTTAGTGGCCTATTTCTATTTTAGTTTGACCCAATGGTCTAAAGCTCCGAGGTGTTAGATGAGCTGCCCAGGGTTCAAGAAATACCAAAACTTTTAAGTTTTGGTATTTGACTTATTATTGTCATTCTCCTCCTCTTTCTTCTTAACTCTCTGTAATCTAGTTTCCAAAAACTCAAAGTAAAAAAAAACTATTAATTACCAAATCTGATGGCCTTTTCTAAGGACCACAAATTTGGAGCTGGAAGGGAGGTGATGTGTTGGACATCATTTTACAAAGAACACTCAGGTCCAGAGAGACTTGTCCAGAGAGACTTGTCCAGAATCATGTATCTAGTAACTACCTGAGGCAGGATTCAAACTCAGGTTTTCCTGACTCCAGGTTCAGCATTCATGCTGCTATCCCAGCTGCTTCAAAACATGAAAGATAGAATAGATGATTATACTATTATAAGTTTAAAGTTGGAAGAGAACCATTAAATTCAATATCTACATATTACAGATGTAGAAATGGAGAGAATATTTGACCTGCTCAGAGTCACTTAGCAGTAAAATTTCAACTCAGGTAGTTTGACTAAAACCAGGGCTCCTTTCATTGTCCCATGCTGCCACCTTCTCATTTTAAATATCCCCCATCTGGTTTTGGTTGTCCTCTTTTTCTGCACAGTCAGTCTCCTTTGCTTGATCATCACTTATGTCATCCACTCACTGCAGGGGCCCATTCTTCACTTTGTGTTTTCATTAGTTTTCATGGGTTCAATTATCATCTCTATAGAAATTATTGCAGATTTGTATCTCCAGCACTAATCCCTGTCTGGATCCCTAGGCCAATATCACCAACTGCCTTTGGGTATTTCAAGCTGAACATGCTATAGACACTTCAAACTCAGTGTGATGCAAACACAGGTTATCTTTCCCCCCCAATGCAGCTCTCTCCTATACTTTTCTATAAGAACTGAGGGCAATCACCAATCTTCTAGACATCCAGGTTCAGTTCACAACCTCCATGCCATTCTTCATGCTATATATCCAATTTGCTGACAAATTTGTAATTTCTATTTCCACAGAAACTAACCCATTTGACCACATGACTCACAAAGCAAAAATACACATTAAGGCCTAAGTCAGGCCTTAGTTACCTATTCCCTGAGACTTCTGTAACAGTCTTCTAACTGGTCTATTTCCAGTGTCTCCCTAATGAAATCCATCTTTCACATGGCCACCAAAATGGTTTTCCTAAAGCATTGGTCTGACCATGTTACCCTCCTCCTCCACAAACTCATGGGGTTCCCTATGACAATATTAACGACTTTAATTAGCATTTAATGCTCTTCCCAATATGCCTGCTTATTACCTTTCCAATATTCTAATATACTACATTTTCCAGACATACTGGCCTTCTTGTTGTTCTTCACACACAGAACACATTTTCCATTTCTGTGCCTTTTGCACCGGACAGACTCCATGTTTGGAATATTTCCTTTCTAATTTCTGCTTCAGGGAATTTCTGATTTCCTTCAAAAGTCAACTCAAATGCCCTTTCTGCACCTGGTTTTTCCTGGGGCTCCACTCTAATACCTTCACCTCCAAGGTTACTTACTGTCTTCTTGGTATATTCTTTGGATTTGTCTACATATATATGCTTATACTCTCTATTCTCCCCTCATCCCATTAGAATGTAAGCTTTTTGAATTCCCAGTACCTAATTTTCACACATATTGAATATTAACTATACATCTATTGATTCACTAAGCTAGAATCAACCAATCAGTACCTCATAAGTGCTAGGCACAGTATTAAGCATGTTAGACTTAGGTATAGAAAAAGAGGCAAAAGAGTCTCTCTGCTCAAGGAACTTGTAATCTAGTGGGGGAGACAACATGAAAACAAATGTACACAAAGAGAGAAAGGACCAGAATTAAGAGAGGGTTGGGAAAGGCTTCTAGTAAAAGATAGGATTTTAGGTGAGACTTAAAAGGAAATCAAGAGAGGCAAGGAGGCAGAACAGTGGAGGAAGTATACCAGGAATGGGGGACAGGCAGAGAAATGCCTGAAGCTGGGAGTTGAAGTGTTTTGGGCATGGAAGAACCAGGAAGCTAGCATTACAGGATTGAAGATCAGGCCTCAGAAGTGGCAAAGTCAATAAAAACCTGAACAATTTAAGTGGAATGACCACAAGACGGCCACAAGACAAGATTGCCATTTAGATGGCAATATGCTGATAAAGTAGCCTCTTAGTTCCCATTTCTTGTTGCCTGAAACTTTTCACTATTAATCTGTCTGAAATACCAACAAGAGATTCATTTAGCTCAGTAAGTGCACCAGAAAGGAGCAAAAGTTGTGTGCAAGCATCCCTACTTCATTATTGTTTTTGTAGGGGCGCTAGGTGGCGCCATAGCGTCGTACCTGGAGTTAGGGAGACCCTCCCCCTCCTCCCCGTCCTGGAGTCAGGGAGACCCCTCTACCTGAGCTCAAATGTGGGCACGGACACTTTAACTGCCGAACCCCGAGCCCATAACTTCACCCAGTTTGCTTCTGCATCTTTCTTTGTCAGGAAAACCCTGCCTGGGGTCACAAGGAATGGGACGCCTCAGGGTGTATTTAATTCTCTGGACGCCTTCTTGACACCTGGCCAAGACCAGGTAGTCTGTGGGAAGGGGAACTCTAATGGAGGAAGGACAAAGAAGCCGAGAAGAGGCAGCTGTGGAACATGGCGTGCGAAAAGAGTTGGGGGCAGGAAAGACAGGAGGTCTACAAGACCCAGTTCCCTTACTTGTGTATTAGGATGGGGCTACGGACGTGTCAGGAAAGGAAAGGAACATTCTGTTCTCCCTCCCTTCTCTATGGACCGGGCCCAGAGGTCCTTTGGTCCTGCGGCTTCCTTGCCCCGAATCAAGCAACTTTTCCCTCCCCCCCCCCCCCACACCTACCTCCCCGCCTCTGGCATCTCCTTCCTCAAGGCCCCCTGTCCCAGCATGGACGACCTTCACATCCAACCTTCTTTGGATTCAAGTTAGGCCCTCATCAGATAACTTCATCTCCCTCCTCCTCTCACTTTTTCAGCTCCCTTTTAGGTGCTGTCTTCCCCCATTAATAGGCAAGATCTTTGAGGGCAGCTGCCTCTTGTATTTGTATTACCAAACTTTAGCACATTGCTTGACATATAGAAAATTGTTAATTTTTTTTCTTTCCTTGCTTCCTTCCTCCTAATCCCCCTCACAATCATATGATCTTAGATACCCTGTTGAATCATAAGTTGAGTTATATTTATTGCTTCAGTTACATAACAGGTTAACTTGTGGGTCGTTCTGGGAGTCACAATTTATAGCACTGTTTCTACAGGAAAATATATTTGGAGTTCCAAATAACTGATTTAAAAATTAGCTTTTGGAACATAAACCATTTGTAACTTAAGGATGGCCTATAATAAGGCATTTAATAGTTTTTCTTCTCCAGTCTCACCAGAAAAAAAAAGGGTTCCCATTCATTAATCATAATCACAATCAATGTTTTCAAATAAGTGTACAATTCACTGAGATTTAGACTATATTTAAAGATTGGGTAAATTTAAATCCTAGATCCCAAGCAAATATTTTGGAAAGCTCTGCATCAGAGATGTGCTGGTGAATCAGATTAAAATGTAATTGGTAACTATTTAACAAAACATCTAAAAATACAAGAGAACACAGATAATGTGAACATTTGAGATATGTTTAATTATAATATCTACCTGTCTGGTTTGCCTAAGTAAAGTGAATTCTACAAATTAGAAACAGAGTAATGCTCATTTGTATTAATATTTTCATTTTTATATAGTGTTGTAACTTAGTAAAAGTCACATATGTAAATAAGTATAATTTTTAAGGAATTTAATCATATACACATAAGTATAATCTTTAGCAAATATAACCAGAGAACTATTTATGGCCCAAATGGAAATTTCTTCAATCAGCCAACTAATACTTATTGAATTCATCCCTTAGTTCACAATTTTTTTTCTTTGGAGTATCCGCTGTAGTCCATACATAATATACATAAAAGCTTGTATATAGACACATACAGATAGATTCTCATTCCCAAATGTATATACATATACAGAAACATTTATACAGGATATGTATCCTTTCTTATGCAATGTAAATTATATATGCATTTAACAAAATACAAAAAACACACAAATATATTCTTTCTTCTTCCCTTCAACTCCATTTTCTTCCTGTTCTATTTGTGTTAGATGACCTAAAAGAGAAATTCTGTTGGAAATCTAAGCCTTATTTTTAGATCCACACTGCTAATCTACTTACATAGGATTAAAGAAAGATTAACACAATGTAAACTTAAAGTAAAAAAAGCTTAATTTATGTTAGTCAGCCTTTAGATAGATTAAAATTTTCAGTTTTTGATTTGACTTGATTTATATAAACCATCCTATAATGCCATGAGGAAAGTTTCAAAAGGAATCTTTAAAATGTCAGTGTTTTTTAAAAGAAAATCATCAGAAATATTTATCTACTTATATTATGTAATAAAAAATAAATTTGTATCTATGGGAAAGAAGCATAATTTTAAAAAACCCAAATATTTAAAATATTCTTCCTACTGCTGTCAGCTACAAAATAGCAATTTTAAAAAATCCATTACTGACAATCATGTAGTTCAAATAAGAAAAATTGATTTCTTTTCTAAATAACCCCCCAAAATCTAATAAAGTTGTTGAACACTCTTATCCGAGACTGATTTTCAGGGAGGGGAATAGTCAGCCAACAAAAAAAATAAACATTGTAGGGCTTTGAGAAGACATTCTTGTTGTTCCCCTACATTCTATATGTGTCTATGTCCTCATGAGCACTGTGCACACTCGTATATACAAATACATTATCTCAGAGTTTAAAGGAACTTTAGAAGCAATATAATTCTAGTTCAACCTATACCCGAAAAAGATATCTAACAAATGGTCATTGGATCTTTGTCTGAACACCTCAAATAAGAGGGAATCCATTATTGCCTCCAGAGATGGCTCATTTCATTTCTGGATAGTTCAAATTCTTAATAAGTTTTTCCTTACATAATGTTTAAATTTATTTTTCAGCTTTCACTCATTACTCCTAGTTATTTGGGACAAAGCAGAACAAATCTGATTTCTTTCTTTCTTTCTTTTTTTTTTAAGACAGTCCTTCAAATACTTGAATGAAAATTTAAACATTCCCTATTCCTTCAACCAGTCTTCATCTGTCACAAGTTCTAGAGCATTCCCCATTACAATTGCCCCTTTTGAAAGTAGCCTTTGTATCTTATCAGCATTCTTTCTAAATCATGACACAGAATTGAATACAACACTTCATAAGTGGTCACAGGGCAAATTACACCTCAGACCTGAACACAGTGACTCTCTTTAATATAGCTGACATGAACTTTCATCATAGCAATATTCTACTGTTGACTCATATTAAGCTTGCAATAAATTGAAACACCCCAACTCTTTTAAAATTTCTTTTACATTTTTGATGGTGAACTTAATGTTCATCAACATATATTTCAACATATAGAACAAGGAAGAGATTTATACAATAAAATGTGAATTTCCATTAGGGTCAGTATTTAATAAAATAAATATTAATATTATATATGTGCATTAACAAAGTAGCAACGCAATTGCTCTACTTGTATCTTCTTTCTCACTTTTTTCCTCATAACAAGTTCTTTAAGGCTTTCCAACATGGTTGACCCTGCTAGACAAGTTTGGCTAATATAATCTTGGAGAGCCCTAGCTCAACTCCATGTTACCTATAAGGCACCAAAATATGAACTTGTGGAGAAAAATAGAAAAGAACTTAGTCCCTTGTATGCCATTTTCTTCTGTAATGATAACAGTAGAAAGATGGAAAAGAGTACTAAGAATTGCACAATTTTTGAAGTCTGTTTGTAATCTGAACTTGACTACTGGTTTTCTAAATGTTAATTCCTTGCTTAATGTCCAAAGAGTGAACATAATGCTGGTGGAGTAGAATCAGCGTTCTTACTAGAAACTAGACAGAAAATAAAAAGGAAGTTGCAGCTAAATAAAGCTTCATAAATATTCCTTGCAAAGCAGAGATTTGTAAAAGTTGGTTTGTCATACACTCTAAAGTAAGGAGAAACATTTCATGAGTCATTTTGGTTATCTCATAATAAAAAGTTCATTTCAAATATTTACAAAAAGATCACCATGAAAATAATTGGTTGTCAAAGAAAAAAAATGAAAGTAGCACAATTATTATAAATAACTTGATTACTCCATCAAAATTATATTAATACGTGTTTTGATGCTCAGTGACTTCAGTGAAAAAAAAAGGAAATAGATAAGTATGGTGAAAAGTAAGTGGGAAAGCTCAACTCAGGAAGACAGAATAAAAGATGCCAAAGAGAAAGGAGCCTCAGGCCCTTATATGGTGAATACTTTCTTTTTTTTGAGAAAAGAATTAATCAGTGGCACTGAAAATAGCAAACACTAAATAACATTACAAAAATAAAACTGATAGTGTTTTAAAAGGTGAGAAAAAAATTTATTATTGATGAGTAGGCCCTGAATCATCTGTATATAATCAGATCACTGACTTGTTAGAACAAGGATCAGACTTAGTAAAAAACAAACAAATGATAAAAAGAAACAACATCCAAAGGAAACAATTTAATCCTAATGTACAGAAACAAACTGATAATGAAAATTAATAATGAAAAGTAGAAATGACATTTAAGACCTATTATAAATTATAGGCAAAATTCTATCAATATAAGTCAATTCAGTATAACAAAGGACCAAAGAAGCCTAAAAATCACCAAGTCAGTAAATACTTGACTCAAATGCCAAGTGAAAAAAGATGGTGGCCAAAGCCAACACTAGTTTATAACATCAACTTACTTGTAAAATATTACAAAGAAGAATTGTGGATAATTATGATCAGTATTACTTTATAAGAAAAACAATAGAGGGTGGTAAAAATAGTTTAAAGAAAGTCTGATAAAAGATCAAAGTTCAAATAAACAAAATTGTACCAGAGGCATTTAAGGATGAAAAGAGAAAAAAAAAAGGATAAGAAACAAAATAGGATTTAAACAAATTGAAAAAAAAATTCTATTATAAACATTTCACAAATAAGGACAATGGAGCCACCACATTTGGTTTCTAATATCACTATCCCAGATGTGCATGTAGAAGAGATGAAAACAGCAGTAAAGAAAATAAAGATTTGAATTGGACTAAGTTTACATTGAGGATATCTGTGCTTTTAAAGAATGCTTTAGAATTATGTCAGGAAACAAAATCAAGCTCAGTTGAAAGTAACAATTCCATTCTTTTCCTTTTTTTTGGAAACTGTAACAAGTCACTCTTTTCCAGGTGTCCTACCTTTTAAAATGCTATTATTGAAATATTTTGGTTGACATTGTTTAGATTTTCCCTGTGTTTATTTTATCTTCTCTCTTCTCTCAGTCTTTCTTTTTAACATCCTTTATTTTTTTTCTGAGGAAAATAAATCAATCAAACCAATCAACATACAAAAAAAAGGATTTTATATGCAATGATCCACGCTCATGGACCTTCCACTTTCACAAAGGAAGATTCTTTCTTCCTGAACTTTCAGTATTATATAATGGCTCAGCAATCACACCTGCAAGTTATTTCACTATCTTAGAACAGATATCATTTCAGTCAGATGACTTGAATTCTTCAAAAACAGTTATTTGAGTATCTCATACACATTAGCCATTTTGTTTTCTGTTCTTTACACTCCAAAGATCTTGGCAGAGAAAACAAGTGCAAAATAGGAGTTGAGATCTCTGCCTATTTTCTTTTGTTCATAAATCATCACTGTCATCACAAAGAGAAAGCCTATACTTTCTAGACATATATATGTACATATATATACACACACATATATGTATACACACATATATATGTATTTGTAGAAATATCTGGGGGGTACTAGTTAAGATTAGTGATTTCATCCATATAAGGGACTGCCAGGAGGAAATTCCCTCACCACAGGAGATCAGCACCTACCTGCTATCACTTACAGGCTTAGAGAAATGCCTAGGGTCACTGAGAATCTGTGACTGCCCAAGGTGACTCCAGCCAATTTGTGAGGAGTGAATCTTGAACCCAAATCTGCCTGACTCTTAAGTCAATTTTCTATTTAATGTGTCTGGCTGAATCTTAATATATAGAAATTTTTCTAAACAAGTATTTCATTAGTTGCTTTTTTTCTTTTACATAATCATACTTCCTGTCAATATCCCTTTTCCTCCTCTTCCTCTATGATTAATCTGTGATCTATGATTAAGTGCTATATAAATTTTAGCTATTATTATTTCATTAGTATAGGGAATTTCTTTTTTTTTCTTTTTTTCTTTTTCTTTTTTTTTTTTTTTTTGCTGAGGCAATTGGGGTTAAGTGACTTGCCCAGGGTCACACAGCTGTTACGTGTCTAAGACCAGATTTGAACTCAGGTCCTCCTGACTTCAGGGCTGGTGCTCTATCCACTGCGCCACCTAGCTGCCCCCAAGTATAGGGAATTTCAAATATGAGAATCCCATCAATGAAACTGTCCAGCTCAATTGCACCTTACAGTTTTAAAGGGTTACTTAAGATACTGAGAAGATCATTTGTGTATAGTTACACAGCTCATATGTATCAGAGAATGGTATGTGTCAGATGATACTTGAACCTTGCTCTTTCTAGCTCCAAGACTGCCCTTCTATCCACTATGCTATAGTTTGGATCCAAAATATATATCTATACTTACATAATACCTATATATGTACATATATAGGTATACATATTGTATATCTATAAATATATTCAAATAATATGTTCATTTGAATATACATGATATATGCATATGTAAACATACGTATCTACAACATATATATATATATATACACACACACACCAAAATGCAAATAGATATGTAATTAGGCTGACTTACAAGTTCCTTCCAATACCATAGATCACAATCTATCCATACCTGTTATTCTTTCAATTTTTGCCCGTGCCAATTTTTAAGTTAAATATAAGGACTACACTCAGTATGCTGAAGACCTCTGATTTCTCTTGATAACTTGAATATATCTAGAAAGCACACTGGCTATTCATCAGTCATCCCTTGACTTGATCATATATACCCAATCTATTTTCTCTTTTTAATATATCATTTCTTGATACTATCTTTAAGATCTATTCTTTTAAGTTATTCATAGGTTATATGCTGCAGTCTATTCACATCCTAACATTTTTTCCATTGCCCCCTGTATAATATTCATTTTTAATTTTTCAGAAAACAAATAGAATGGTGATATCAAAAAGGTGGGTCTTTGTTTTCATATAAAGTATGAGGTCGTTAAAGGGACTTTGCAATTTCCAAAAGGCCCTTTTCCTCTTGCTCAACACTGGGGCCCCCACTAATCCATTTGCACCATTTCTCTCCAGATTTATAAATTAATTGACAAGGTTTATAGGTTCTCCATACAAATATGTCATAAACCATATATCTTCTCATGTCTCAAACCTGATGTTTATGATCACATGTTTACATACATAAACACATGGGTATTATCTACACGTGATTAGATATACATGCTTATCCATACACACATAATGCAACATATTGCATATATTCACACACACACACACACACACACACACACACACACACACACGCGACATGGAAAACCAGTCTTGAAATCAGAAAGATTTGGACTTAAGACCAGGTTCTGAAACATAACCAGGTATATGACCCTGGTAAGTCACTTATCCTCTTGGTGGCTTGGGTATTGTGACTCCTGATTTACTGTTCTCCTGAAATACAGCTGTTTTAACAATAAACTAGATTGTTGTTTTATTGGCTTCAGACAAGTTAGGAAATTTCTACCCAAGGATGATTCCAGGTTAGGGAACTTGGAAAATGTTTAAACCATACATCATGCAAAGTGTCCTTTTCATTTCTGAGGAAACGGAAGTTACAAAACAACATTAAAATATTCCATTTTGAGTGATCTCATTGGAAGATGGGGAAAGATGACTTAAGAAAGGAAGACAAGGATATCTATAAGAGATCACACCAATATGAATTAAGATTTTGCTGGGGCAAGGGACATAATTGAACATTAAATTTATTAGCAACAATGCACATTTCTATAGGGCTCTAAAGTAAAAAAAAAACCACTTTCCTTATAACAATACTTTGAAATAGGCAGCATAGGTATTAAGATCCCCATTTTCTAGATGAAGAAAGTGAAGTTCAGAGACTGGATATGTAACAGTAAAAAGAATAGCAGATCAGAATCACAGTTAACAGAATTTCAGATCTGGAAGGGATTTCAAACTCTTTTATATGGTAAAGGTACAAGAGTTTTTTCCACCCAAGAGTTCTCTAAATGGATGAAACTACAAGTTCCAAACAAAAAAGAAATTTTATGTACATGCATATATACACATAGAAACATGTGTATAAACAATGATGTGTGGAAATATGTATAGATATATTCGATTTGTCATATATTTTAACATAATTAACATGTAGTGGATATCCTGCCATCTAGGAGAGGGGTAAGGAGTAAGGAGGAAAAATTTGTAACAGAAAGCTTTCTAAGGGTTAATGTTGAGGAATTACCCATACATATGTTTTGCAAATAAAATTAAAAAAATTTTAAAAAACAAACGTGTATATATACACATGCCTATGTACAACCTATACACATATATAATACATTCTGCTTCCCCCCCAAAAAAGCCCCATACTTTTTAATGTGTGCTCACGATTCTATTTGGTATATAGACATTATTCTCAGTTTGTCCAGATTTGAAATACAGTTAACAGGAGATAGATCTTTTCATTCCACAACTAGAAAAATAGGAAAATTCTTTAGAGTAATAACAGCTTGACCTCATAGAACCCCCAATTTAGAGCTGTTAGATTAGGTATCAAGTCCAATCCTCTCATGTTACAGATGAGGAGACAGAGCTAAGCAGATTTAGTCATTATCCCAAGGTTACGGAGGAAGTATACAACAAATTTCTACTGTGGTACAAATGTCTGTGATACTTTTCTGAGGAAAATTTTAATAAAGGAGAGAGAGTATTAGCCTCCTTAGGCATGGGGGTGAGGGGAAGGAGGCAAAACTACAGAGAAAAGTAAAGTGGTATGTATGGAAGATAAATAGTAAGACATCTTTTTTTGCATGTGTCCCGTTATGTCCAAAGGCCAATTCTGAACTTTTTGTTTTTCTTTATAAGGAGTTTGGCCTCAATGAAAAGAATAGTTGATTTTAACACAGAATTTGGGGGTAATATAGTTTTTCCTTTAAATAACAAAAGAAAAAATCTTCATTTTACCAATTAAGAATTTAATATAACTACTATACCATATTTCAGAATACTTTCCAGGAATTTGAGGTTTCTAACCCCACTCCTAAATCCCCAGATTTCTAAACTAGTTTAATAAATAGAAAATATTGTACCGTCCGTCAATCAAGGCTTTGCTACCTTGAAGCACTTTCCGGCACCCAGAATTATCATTAAGCCGATCGAAATGCGACTGTATTACTGGAAAGAAACCTTATGCTTATTAGGTCCTCCAGGAGTTACCAGCACATGCAGCCTCAATACCCAGGGGACGGGAGTGGGTGGGGAAGTAGGGAGGTATGGGTCCAAGCAGCCCAGCAAGAAGATAACACAAAAGCACAGTCTTCTCATTCATAAGTCTTACAACTTAAGGATCATGCTATCCACTGGGCTGCATTCATGTATAGATATTATGATCTATTCCGTCCAAAGCTAAATCTCTTTCTGTCTTTCCAGTTCTAATGAATATTGCATTAAACTTAAGGTCCCCAAATGATCCCCTATTCAGTTAAGTATTTTCAGCATTAGTCCAAGTAGGGATGGCAGAGCGCATCCTCCCGAGGCCTCAGGCAGAGAAGGGAGCCAGAGAACCTTATCCCTCATCCCGCCGGTGCCTGCTTCCAGCTCCCCGAGGGAGAGGAGTCCCTTACCCACCTCTCTCTCAGATTGCCTCTCCCAGCACCCCGACACAGACCCCGACCCTTCCCGGCCTCTCGCCAGACCCCAAGCCACATCTCTCCCTTCCTTCCACCCTCCTCCCCGAAACCCCATTCAAAGCAACCCCTCCCTCACCGGTGTCTGGGCCCCGGCTCACGGCAGCGGCTGTTGGCCGTGGTCGGGCAGGGGGCCGAGCGGGCATCCCGGGCCGGGCCGGGCCAGGCAGGGCCAGCTGGACTGGACCGAGAATGGCGGGAGGGCGGCGGGGCCCCGGCGGCCCTCTCAGGTTTACCTGCCGGCGCCGCCCGCTTACCTCGCTCACTCCCTTGTGAAGCCCCTGCGTCCTGTGTATTTCGTCTCCTTGGAAACCACGGCGCGAGATCACACCCTCTCTCAGTCCGAGACCAGAGGGGGAGGGGTTCATGTGGAAGGGGCAGGGCTGCGGCTTCCGGAGCAGAAACTCACTCCGCCATTTTGGTTCGGGTTCTAGGGTGGTAGGGGTTGGAAGCCTGTCTTCTGTTCTCCTCCCAAGCAGTTTCTCCTTGTGCGTAGGCTTCCTTGGTTCTGAAGGGAATGGAAGGAAGAGATCTAGATCACTTGAGCACTGAGGATTTGCACATGTATTTGAGTCCTGAGGCTGAAACACATCCCCTTTCAGAGAGTCTAATCCAATCCAACAAACATTTATTAACCCGAGTGAACCATCCTTCTCAGAATCCATATAAACCAATATTGTGTTTCTGTAAAAACTCATGGGACCCTTAATCGGAATGAAAAAAAGGTGCGCTGTGTATTTTCCTATTTCCCCAGAACATATAATAGCAGAATACTTTCCACGTGTTCGGTGTTCAACAAAAATTTATTGACGAAAGTCAATAGAATCAATAGATTTGTCATTTAAGAGTTCTCCAGTCTTAATCAGAGTTTCTATTCAAAGAAAAGGTTTTCTGGGGGAAGGTACAAATTCTGTTATGCAGTTGTTCTCTGCTTTTTCCTCTTATCCTAATCCAATCCTAATCTTACTACAACTGTATGGTTTCTCTTCTTTTTGGAGGAAAAAACCCTTAAATTCTGTACTCTTAAAATTTTGTCCAATTAAACCTCAAAGGAAAGAAAATGCTTTATACTGTAGGTTGAGATTAAAAACCACAAAGCTGAAATTTTAATGTATGTTCTTACCAAAGGAGAAGAATGTCTGCAGCTGAATTTGGTGGGGAAATCAGTACTTGTATTTTCTTTCATTTTCATCAAACATCTTGAACAGCATCTTCCCTTCTAAAATGAATGCTTAGGCATGTAGTATCTAGAGTCTCATTAAAGTTTAATTCCTTATTGAGCACTTAGAAAGTACTCAAAAATTAATTTGTTGATTGAGTATAAAGTACTATGCAATTGTATTATTAACATAAATAGATAAACTTTTTCACTTATGTAACAAATCTAACTCTTGAAGGGATTCATCCCCAACTTTCAGGATAATTACTTGAGGTACATTTTTCTTATTTGATCATTCAGTTATAAATTAACATCTTCACATGCATGAAAGGCTGATGACTTCAGATGTCATAATAGAAAAAAAAACAAGTTGTTGGAAAGGAATAGTTATTGATAAATGGCACTTGGCAATTGACTTCTGGGATTGTTGTGAAACACTGCTACCCTGTGATGATTTAAGATATAGCATTCATTTGAAAAGGAAAGATGCTGTTCAAGATGTCTTAATTAGTTCATGATTTGAAGATAATCTGATTAAGACTTTAATTTTGGCAGTAGATCAGGGGTACCAACTGGGATTGTAATCCAGAGACCACTTCTTCAGAATCAATGAAGTACAGCAGCAATGGGAGTCAGGAAACCAGATTTGAATCCTATAGATAGTAGATGTTTGGGCAAGACAAGAAGAATCAATCAACAAATATTCATTAAGTGTCTTTTATGTATCAGGCACTGTCCAAGGCATTGGAGATGCAAATACATTAAATAGAAGTTTTTATATGCAGGGAATCTATGGTTTAACTGGAACTCTTAAGAGTGAACCCTTGGTGTCCTCAATTACAAAATGACAATTATACTTTGAACAGGTTGTAAGGACAGAGCTTATTTTTATAAAATATTCTTCTAATTATCCAGACTGGCAAGGGTATGAAATTCTTTGGAGGTGAGGATAGAGTAAAGGGGATGAGGATAGCAATAAATGGATATCTTTATAATACAATTCTTGAATAAATGAATCCCTTTTCTTCAATGAAAATAAAGCTCAAAACAAAGCATTAAAATAGTGAGATTCAACTAGTAAATCCTCTGATAGGGAATGTAGCACAGAGGTAATTTAATATGGCATGTACAAATAAGATAATATCTGAGATAATAAGACTTGCATAGGCTCAATACCATTAAGCTGTTTTATGCTATTTTTTTGCATTTGTACATGAAGTAAATGAATTAAAATTAAATAGTGTTTGTATGGAAGCTATCCTTAGATTTAAACTATTAACGCTTTACTAGTTTACAATTGCACTAAGATTTTCTGGGAAATATATATTGTGTTTCTCAACATTATTTATTTTGGCAAATGTAGTATTAGCTGGCTTCCACCCAAATGGAATTTGAAATAATTTGATAATAATTTCTAGATAATCATTTGAGGTTGTCAGTAATTAAATTTAATCATTTAAAATGTTTATTGTTTCTAATTTTTAAGGTGAAAGAAGATCCCTTTATGAAGGACAAACATAATAACTTAGAATATTGTGTTCTAAGCTCTATATTCTTTATAGTTTTGGTTTCTGAATCATGTTTGAATTTGACTATGGATCTTCAGTATTTAAATTCTTTCTTTCTGGTTGCTTGAAGCATTTTTTTTTCTTTGATCTGAAAGCTCTGGATTTTGTCTATAATGTTCCTGATAGTTTTCATTTTAATGTTTTAGGAAGTAACTAATGGATTCTTTCTATTTTCTCTTTGCCCTTTGGCTCTAAGAGATTTGGACAGTTATCTTTTTTTTTTTTTTTTGGAAATTTAGATAATTCACTTTAATTAGGGAACAAGTTATGGTAGATAATTGTTGTTTTTTTTATATAAAGCTTTTTATTTACAAAACATATGAGTGATTTTTCAACATTGACCTTTGCAAAACTTTTTTTTTCCCAAGCTTTTCCCCTCCTTCCCCCCACCCCCACCCCTAGATGACAGGTAATCTAATACATGCTAAATAGGATAAATTATATGACAAATCCAATACATGTATACATATCTATACAGTTATCTTACTGCACAAGAAACATCAGATCTAGAAAGAGAAGAAGAAAAAACAACCTAAGAAGGAAAACAAAATGCATGGAAATATTCACAGAAAGCGTTAAAATGCTGTATTGTGGTTCACACTCAGTTCCCACAGGCCTCTCTCTGGATGTATATGACTATCTTCATCGCTGAACAATAGGAACTGGTTTGAATCACATCATTGTTGAAGAGAACCATGTCCATCAAAATTGATCATTGTATAGTCTTGTTGCTGTGTATAATGTTCTCCTGGTTCTGCTGATTTCACTTAGCATCAGTTCATGTAAGTCTCTCCAGTCCTCTCTGAAATCCTCCTGTTGGTCATTTCTTACAGAACAATAATATTCTATAACATTCATATACCATAATTTATTCAGCCATTCTCCAATTGATGGGCATCCTTTCAATTTCCAGTTTCTTGCCACTACAAAAAGGGCTGCCACAAACATTTTTGCACATGTGGGTCCCTTTCCCTCCTTTAAAATCTCTTTGGGATATAGGCCCAGTAGAAACACTGCTGGGTCAAAAGGTATGCACAGTTTGATAACTTTTTGAGCATAGCTCCAAATTGCTCTCCAAAATGGTTGGATCCGTTCACAGTTCCACCAACAATGTATCAGTGTCCCAGTTTTCCCACATCCCCTCCAACAGTTATCATTATCATTTCCTGTCATTTTAGCCAATCTGACAGGTGTGTAGTGGTATCTCAGAGTTGTCTTAATTTGCATTTCTCTGATCATTAGTGACTTGGAGCACCTTTTCATGTGACCGGAAATAGTTTCAATTTCTTCATCTGAAAATTGTCTGTTCATATCTTTTGACCATTTATCCATTGGAGAATGGCTTGAACTCTTATATATTTGAGTCAATTCTCAATATATTTTAGAAATGAAGTCTTTATCAGAACCTTTGGATGTAAAAATATTTTCCCAGTTTACTGCTACCCTTCTAATCTTGTCTGCATTCATTTTGTTTGTACAAAAACTTTTCAACTTGATATAGTCAAACTTATCTATTTTGTGATTAATGATGACCTCTAGTTCTTCTTTGGTCACAAATTCCTTCCCCCTCCACAGGTCTGAGAGGTAAACCATCCTACATTGTTCTAATTTGTTTATAATATCATTCTTTATGCCTAGATCATGAATCCATTTTGACCTTATCTTGGTATATGGTATTAGGTGTGGGTCAATGCCTAATTTCTTCCATACTAGTTTCCAATTATCCCAGCAGTTTTTGTCAAATAGTGAGTTTTTATCCCCCAAACTGGGGTCTTTGGGTTTATCAAACACTAGATTACTATTGTCATTGAGTATTTTGTCCTGTGAACCTAACCTATTCCACTGATCCACTACTCTATTTCTTATCCAGTACCCAATGGTTTTGGTGACCACTGCTTTATAATATAGTTTTAGATCTGGTACTGCTAGGCCACCCTCATTTGCATTTTTTTTCATTAATTCCCTTGAAATTCTTGACCTTTTGTTTTTCCAGATGAATTTTGTTGTTATTTTTTTCTAGGTCAGTTAAATAATCTCTTGGGAGTTTGATTGGTATAGCACTAAGTAGATAGATTAGTTTAGGTACTATTGCCATCTTTATTATATTCGCTCGATCTATCCAAGAGCACTTGATATTTTTCCAATTGTTTAGATCTGACTTTATTTGTGTGGAGAGTGTTTTGTAGTTTTGCTCATATAGATCCTGACTTTCCCTTGGCAGATATATTCCCAAATATTTTATACTATCGATAGTTATTTTGAATGGAATTTCTCTTTGTATCTCTTGCTGTTGCATTTTGTTGGTGATGTATAAAAATGCTGATGATTTATGTGGATTTATTTTGTATCCTGCAACTTTGCTAAAGTTGTGGATTAATTCTAATGGTTTTTTAGTTGATTCTCTAGGGTTCTCTAAGTAGACCATCATATCATCTGCAAAGAGTGATAATTTGGTTTCCTCATGACCTACTCTAATTCCTTTAATCTCTTTTTCTTGTCTTATTGCCAAGGCTAGCATTTCTAATACAATATTGAATAGTAATGGTGATAGTGGGCAACCTTGTTTCACCCCTGATCTTATTGAAAATGGTTCCAGTTTATCACCATTACATATGATGCTAGCTGATGGTTTTAAATAGATGCTACTGACTATTTTAAGGAAAAGTTCATTAATTCCTATACTCTCTAATGTTTTTAATAGGAATGGATGTTGGATTTTATCAAATGCTTTTTCTGGGACAGTTATCTTTTAAGATTTCTTGAAATACTATGTCTAGGTTCTTTTTTTTTTTCAAGCATTTAGAAAGTTCAATTGTTCCTCTTTTTTTCTCCTTAATCTGTTTTCTACATTTATTGGTTTTACTATGAGATAATTTACATTTTCTTTTATTCTTTGTTGGTCTTTTGATTTTGTTTTAATATTAGCTTTTACTTGTAAGTTTAAATTTTCAGGGAGATTTTTGCTTAGGTAAGTTTTTGTCTTTCTCCTAAATATCATGAATGTGATAATTATCAATAGAAGATAGTTGAACAGAGGACAATTTTGTTTTAAGAAAAAAATTAGGAGAATTGGGGAATAATTGAACAAATTATGGTAAATGATTGGGATGGCTTATTATTGTGCCATAAAAACTACAAATAAGAGGAATTCAGAGCAACATGGGAGGACTTGTAGAAACTGATGTAGCATGAAGTAAACAAAGCTAGAAAAATATTATATAAGCTTTACAGTTATGTAAATGGAAAGAACTGTATGAGGAAACAAAGGCTTTAATTATAATTACTAATCTTGCTTCTGAGAAGAGATTAGAAATAAATCTCCTTTCATTGCAGAAGGTAGGGAATGTTGAAATCATTAGCCCTGGTTGCTATATTTGCTTATTTGTTTTTCTTTGCCATAATGAGAGTCTTATTAGGGTGATGGGGGATAGGACAATGGTGAATCATGAAAATATAAGTATGTAATCCTACATTGGAAACAGGCAATATGCCAAAATAACCTTGGCTATACAGAATTTCTCAGAATTCCACCATTCCTCCCATGTATGAAATTGGGAGTTTCCAAATATAATGACAAAGTATTTTGGGGCAAAAGGAGCAGGAAGCTAGATCAGGAGGAGTTATCCTTAGCATTGTTCTCATCTTGACCCCCATATGGACTTTGTAAAGCCAAGAATTTGCTCTCCTCTGCTCCTCTTTAGAAAGATTCTAAGTGTCTGAAGGGAATATAAGGAAGGGTCCTGTTTGTGGTTAAAAACCAGTTGAACTCTCAGTGGTATTTGGGTTCAATAACACCATCCTAATTCCCTTTGCCATAGAATTGGTATGGATGTTGCCCATTTAAATTAACTCTCCTATGACATCACTGCTCTCTTCTCCATATTGGGAAAAGATATTGGACAGAGGAAGTTGCTTAAATTTTGAGCTTAATTTCTGCCTCTCATCCCAGTATAAGGTGTCACCTGTAGGGAGGGGGGAGTTTGGGAATGAGGTGGAATGATGTCCCTGGCTCTTTGAGGGAAATGTTTGTGTTTATACTCTTGCAATATTTTTGGAGTAAATTTTGTAAAAATTAATCTAATTTTAAGTAGTTAGATAAAACTGGAATTGCTAGTCACTATTTCCTTAAAAATGAGTAAAACACAGCCAAAAGAAACTCAAGTTGATGGCAGAGAAAAGAAGACACTAAATCTCTCTCAGGTTATCTAAAACCAGAAGGTTAGCTGTAATGGGCATGGCCCTGAACAAGTGGGACTTGAATCAATCATGTTACATTTCAAAGGTGGGAAGAATAGCTAACACAATCAGGATTCAAGAAGCCAGGTTTTAAATTTATAAAATAATATTAAATAGCAAAAGGTTGAAGCAGTGTAGAATTGTTGTAAGAAATCAGTTACAGCATCTGGATTTTGACTGAATATTGAGTGCCTAGAGCATGAATCCTATCAAAATCATTCAGGGACATGATCTTTCAGGCCTATAAGGATCTGTTTCTCTTCATCTTTTCCATGTAGGTAGAAGTGCCAGTATCCATTTGAATATTAAGAATGAATCTTTCTACAATAATGTTTAGTTTGAAGTTAGATTGCTCTTTTTGGCAAATTTTGCTTATATAGTGTTTGTAAAGATATACAAGATCCATTTTTCCCTTTTTGATCTGATTTTTCTTGTGCAGAATGATAAATATAGAAATATGTATAGAAGAGTTGCACATGTTTAACATATTGGAATGCTTGCTCTCTAGGGCAAAGGATGGGGAGGGAAAGGAGGGGGAAAATTTGGAATACAAGGTTTTTGCAAGGATAAATGTTGAAAACTATCTTTGCATATATTTTGAAAATAGAAAGATATTATTTAAAAAAGATATCTAAATCTAAATTGCACAAACAAAAGCAATGAAACCAAAATTAAAAGGTTTTTTTTTTTTTTTTTTTTTTTTTTTT
>JAJPUD010001645.1:123154-268274 GCA_023553655.1 Myrmecobius fasciatus | reverse complement strand
GTGTGTGTGTGTGTGTGTGTGTGTGTGTGTGTGTGTGTGTGTGTGTGAGAGAGAGAGAGAGAGAGACAGAGAGACAGAGAGACAGAGACAGAGACAGAGACTTTGGTGGTTTATGAAGAATGGATTGAAGTGGGGAGAGATCTGAAGCAGGCAGACCCACTAGCAAGCTATTGCAACGATCCAGGTTGAAGTAACGAGTGAGTGCCTGTATCAAAATGGTGGCAGTGTCAGAGGACAGAAGGAGGTCCCCTTGAGAGAGATCACAAAAGTGAAATTGATAGACTTGGCAATATATTAGATATGGAGGAATGACTGATAGTGAGGAGTTGAAGATAACTCCTTGGGTTGTATGCCTGAGAGACTGGGAGGATGGCGTTGCATACAATAATAGGGAAAGTAGGAGTGAAGATGTTTTTGGTGATGGATAAAATAGTGAATTTAAGATATCTACTGGACCTCAAGTTCAAGAAGTCTAGATGCTGTAGATGCAGGATTGGAGAGCAGCAGAGAGATTGGAGGATGATAGGTAGATTTGAGAATCAGCAAGCATAGAGAAGGTAAAAAAAATCAGTGGTTGCTGATGAGATCACCAAGTAAAGTTGAGAAGGGGCATTGGAACATAACTCTGTGGAACACCTAAAATTGGAAGGTATGATATGGAAGAGTGTATAACAAAGGAAACAAAAAAGGAACCATCAAAAAGTAGGAGGACCAGGAGAGAATAGTGTCCTGAAAACCTAGAGAGAAGAGGATGTAGAGAAGTAAAGAGTGATTAATAGTGTCAAATGCTGTAGAGAATTCTAGAAGAATGAGAATAGTGTAGCTACTTTCTGAACTCATAACTTTTCTGCACCTTAGTGACAGGGTATTATGATTCTCATTGTGAAATTCCCTTGATAAAGTTAACTCTTCAGGAAGACATCATTATAGAACAAAGGTAATTATATTATCCTTGCTGCTCTTTAGCTCTGGCTCCTCTTTGATCCAGGTCTAGTAGTTCTCCTTCAGGAATTCTCCTGTCACCCCATGACTGCTACTCCACTATTACTGTCTTGCTCCTCTAGCTCCATGTTTGGTCCAATTGGCCTTCACTACTTCCATTCTCTTCCATATCTGCAGCTCCTGGCTTCCTCTTCAGGATCTACATGGTTCATAGAAGGGGCAACAAAGACTCAGGACCATATAGACTCCTCCTGCAAAGGAATACAATCGGTATATTTGTGTCTAACTGGCTATATTAGTTCTTATTTTTTACATTTCTCTCTGATCCATATTTTAAATCCAAGGATGTGTACTGGTGTTCTGGACCTTATCTTCCAGAGTAAAATTGCTAGTTTTCCCTCAGGGTTCTAATGAATTCTTATCTGTAAATTTATTTATCCTCTAATTGCTTTTGATTTGAGCCTCCATTCTGGTAAGTTCTTCCCCATTCTTAGCTGCCACTAATCAGTACCTCCATTCTATTTAACTAATTAATGTGAATTCCCATTTACAAAATTTGAAGATAGATCAAAAATAGAAATACAAACATTTCCACCAATCCCTGCGGGGGCTCATCCTCCCCTATATCACCTCTGTACTTTACTACATGCATTCATCCCATCCAAATGTGCCACAGATGATGGACAAATGAATGAATGAATCTCTGATATTGCAAAACTGGACTGGGCCTGTCTTTCTTGGTTGTCTTCCAGTAAATCTCATAACTTGGCTTTAAGATTTTGGAAGTTCATTCTCCTTTCAAAAAGTACATGATTACAGCCATCTTCAACCTCCTTTACTCCAAAGCAAGAATAGATGTACAGAACAGAGACAGAAGTCCACGGACTCTTAGCTTCCTACTGGCTCTAGATGAGAGGGCGAGATCCTTCTTTTATCCCCTGCTCTTTTCTTATGTTAACCAATCCAGAAGAAGCCAAGACAAAGACTCACACTGATGTTGAATAGAACTTTTTAATATCCCTGGGTTGCAGTTACACAACCAATCAACAATTCATCTCCTTATTACATGGTTAGGACACTGGAACCAGCAAGAGAAGTCCATGCACACTCCAAATCAGGGAGCAAGGAACTTCTATTAGAAGTCATCATACCTTTCCAGAAACAGATTCCCTCTCCTCTTTCCTGTGTGGAGATTATACTTCTATCCTCTCCAGGTTACAGATGTAATCTAGAACAAAGAAACAATCTTTGATGTAGTGCTAACCCATGTGAGTACTCAAGACGTGATACTTTTCCATCTTGGGTAATTGTTGATGCAAGAATAAAACCTTGTTAATATGAACTTCAATAAAGAGTTGACCTTTCAAACAGACTGTCAGTGGAAAGCCTTAGTATCTTTTATAAGGAGTTTCTGAGATTTGATGCCATTGGGGGAAAAATCATTATCTTGTAGCCATCCTTGTAGTGATTGTTGTCTGAGTTTAGCTCAGCTGATCCCTAGAAAACAGATATATGTTCTATATATTCAGGTTTCCCTGATTGACAGAACATGCTTTAGTTTGTATTCTATGGCTTAACTTTTGAAAACTCAGTTTCTTTCATGTTCTACAGAAATATTGGAGTTGATGTTTTAGTGAGGTTAGGATATCATTATTATTATCATTATTCTGAGAATAGATGCTCATCATCATGGATTAATTAGCTCCCAACCTGGGTTTTTTTGCCTGCTTCATTATGATTCTATGGAAATGTTGAATTTATTGATTTTTTTTTGAAGTTCACTGATTCAGTTAGAACCCATGAAAATGCATAATTCTTCATTTTTGCTTCTGAGATGTCAATTCTAAGCTTATAAACCCTCATCCACAGAACTTAGGTACTTTTTGAGTCCCTTCCATCTACCTCAAAGGTACTCAATTTTAGTGAAGTTACTCACATGCAGAGTGACAATAAGCATTTTCTGTATCTGAGGTAATTTGCAGTAGCTGGGATGTAAGAGATGACAAAGGAGAAGAAGATATGTTCACTTGAGATACAAGTGTCAAAGAGGAAGCTCTTGAGAGATAAATTTGATCCCACCATGGAGATGGGATGAGAAGGGGAGAAAATGGTCTGAGTACAGTTTCATTGTCAGCTTTTACATTTTCCTTCCTATGGAAAAGCCCCAGACATCATGACCTTGTTACTGTTCTATTCAACTAATTTTTTTTTTGTTTTTTTAAAGCAGACCAAAGGCCATCTCAGAATAATCCATTTTGTTTGGACCTAAACATTTCTCTTTCTACTTTTCTTGTTTGTGCCAAATATGAGGCTTAGCAATGTTTGTGATAATTCTCCCTTCAGTGTGCTTATTCATTTCTCACCTCTGCTGAAAATTCACCTCTTCTTTCTCCTTTAGGATGGAAGGAAGGGAAGAATATTCTTTTAGACTGTCTCAGTCTCTTTAGTCCTTGGTCATTCTCAAAGATGTTCCACATTCCTAATAAAGAAAGGAAAAAAATATGCTTGGGTCCCTACAATATCATTTTAAAAAGTTGCAATTTTTTTTTCTTTTTCCAGCTTATTCTCATCTCCCTCAAATTTTATACAAAATAATTCTATCCAGAATTTGCTTTTTGGGGATAATATATAAGTATCAATGTCAAGTTTAAGAAAACAATGGATCAAATGAGTGTCTGTGTGTATTTTTTTTAAAACAGCCACTGTGTAATCAGAGGGGTACATCTTCCTGAGTGCAAGATCATTATCAGAAGTGGTGGCTGACCCAGCAGCTTCATGCTTCTTGAAAGCTATAGATTTCACATTTCAGCTTTTCATTTCATTTGTAGATGGATAGCAGTTCTCCAGAAAGATGTCATTCTGCAGCTTTATCTCTACCTACAGTCTTTAATCATTTGTGAGCTCAAAGTCCACATTATTAGTAGGAGTTTCAGAACTGTGTAATGATTAAGATCACAAAAGGAAAATTAAGAAACAGAATTTAAAAAATTCAAATTTCCTGCACATTATATTTTATAAAAACAAATGTATGAATTCTGTAGGAAAATAATATTCCAACATCTCAGTAAATCTAAATGTCCAAATGGAGGTGGGTAAAAGATTAATACTGTGATGTTTGTTAGTAGTTACAAGATAGAATTGTACCTAGTTTATTTTTGAGGCCAGCAAGTTGCTGAGCTTCCTTAATCCAAAGGCTAATATATAGATACTAGTTTCAAGAAAACTAGCCCTCAGCTTATCTCCTTTGGGTGAATGATCTGAGAATTTTGAGACTTTTGATTGATAAACTTTTCATGTAATATTAATATCCTTTTGCATTAGTTAATGAGACAGCCTCTTATCAGATCATATATTGTTCCATGTCTTAGCTTGCATAGTCTTGCAATATCTATGGAAAGAAAATTATTTGCTGATGAGAAAATCTCAAGTTTTTGGAAATCTCTGTTCATCCATTTTTTTATATTCTAAAATTGGGACTGATTAATCCTTTTATCAACTAGTTTATTGGAATACTAGCAACATCAGTGATTTAATCTATTGAGGTATTTGAATGAAATGTGTCCTAGTAATAACATGTACACAAGATTTGTGGTTCTTGCTAGTTTTGTGATTGTTTATTAGTTAACATAGCAATCTAGCACTCTTGATATTTACTCTTGAACAGTGATTCTCAAAATATGGCTCCTTGATGCCTTTTCAAGAAGTCTGCAAGTTCAAAATTACTTTCTTAATAATACCAAGATGTTATTTACTTAATAAAATACTTCTCCTTTTTCCAGTTACATATCTGGATAAAGTCATATTTTCTTCATATACTTCAACTAAAAAATTTTGTTTTGCAACAAATTGAATGAAGGAGCAAGTATGATCCAGCTGTCTTCTAATAAATTGAATTTTTAAAAATGTTTCAAAAATATGTAAATCAATGCAATTCTTCATTTTTTTCATTTAGGAAAACTTTTTTATTAAAATGTTACTTATATGTTATATAATAAGTTTATTAAGTTTGTTGTTGTTATTTTAAAAATTGACTGGTTTGGTATCTAATATAGTAAGTAGCAATAATTACAACCCAAATAAACAAAAGCTTTGGGGATCTTTAATAATTTTTAAGAATATAAAGGAATTCTGAGATTAAAAAAAAAGACACTATGATCCTTAAAGGGTGGTTCAAAGATAAGATCCTGGAGGTCTTTCTCTCATTCTTCTAATTTTGCAGGAGTATCAAATATCTTTGGGGTATCCATCTGTTGTCTTTTATTCTGTTACACAACTTTCCCACCTCCTCTTATTGTCTCATATACTTTCTAAAATGCATTTTGATAACTTTTCTCACCCAAGTCATTACTTGTAACAGCCTATTTATACCCACTATATTTCTTTTTATTTCTTTGGGGACTAATTTTAATTTAAATTATTTTTCAGATTGCATTTTCTGAGATCACTGAGAAAATATTTTTTTCCAAATTTATTTTATTTGAAGAAACAGAATAAGCAAAAAGAAAAACAGAAAAGCAATATAAAACAAAATGAAACAAAACAAAAAAGCACATTATCATATGCCCAGCAGAATATCAGGGAGGATTCAAAATAAATAACAACAAATATCAATTTAAGAGAGTAAATATATTAGTAGAAGAAATTATATTCATGTCTGTCTTTTCTTTACTTCCTTGTAAATTGTTCTTTTGTTCTCTCCTGCACCTTATTTACTTTATTCTTCCCCCCTTCAATCTCCCACCCCCAAGCAGACTACAGTTAAGAAAGAATATATTTATATATAGATATGTAGATATATACATACATAAAGACACACATTGACACACATATATCTCCCTTTCATCCCTCCACCACACCCAAGCAAGCTACAGTTAAGAAAAGATATATTTATGTATAAATATGTAGATGTATACATAAATACATAGACTCACACACACATACCCCTCATGCACACATGTGTTTCCTATCCCTGCTGACTCTTTCATTAAATTCTGCTCCATAACTTGGCTTACTATTACTTAACCTCCCCCCACACAAGCATCCCTCCCTTGTCTTTTCCCCTCACCCTTTGCTTCCCCATCCACCTATCTCTCCTCCCTTATTTCTTAATAGATTTTGAAGGCTGCTATATCCTTCATGGTATGTATTTATTGTTGCCTATGTGAGTAAGTTTTCAGAAATAAGAGCCTTCCTCCTTCTTCTAATGCCTCTGTGCTTGTTCTTCCTCTGCATCTCATTTATATAACATGATTACTATTTTCACCTTTACTCTGCCAGTCTTTGTTTTGAGCTTATCCAATTGATGTAAGTCTTAAATATAAAGTATACATTTCCCATGTAGAAAAAACATAAACAATTTATCCGTATTTAAACAGTTTGTCTGTGTTGAGTTCCTTAAAATTGCTCTCTGACATTGGCTCTTATATTTTAATTTTTTTTGTTAAGTTTGGGTTTGGTTGATAGAAAGTTCTGAAAATTTGCAGAAAATAGTGTTATTAGAGTAATTGAGTTCATTAGTAACAAGAAGTATGAGAATGTTGAAAGTGCTGCACAATTTCCCAAATGCCCAAAGTTGTCTTCCTATATCAGTCTGGACTTGGCTCATTATTGACTTATAATGCTATATAAGATATACATATTGATGGACTAATTCTATGGGCTGTCCATCTAACTGCTTGTCATAGGTCTGGGTAATGTGGGGTTTTTTTCATTTTGTAATTTGGGGATGAATTATTATATTGATTTCTGTTGTATTTCTATGGAAAAGGCTTTCTAGGTACTCCCAAGTTCTAGACAAACAGTATAATTTTATCTGCACAGGAACATTTGGAGAATTTCACCACAAAGTTCAAAAATTTTATTTGAACTCTAAACTAGACATCTTTCTTGATATTTGCAAACATTTTAAGTGTTTTTCTATTTACCTCTCCTTGTTATTATTGAACAAAAGTGTTTCCATGCTTGATTCTTATATAATTTTTGCATGCCTGTCTGAGGAGAGAGGATGGAATTTGTTTTTAAACAATCAAATCTGGTTTAATAGTCAATAAATACAATGTGATCTTAAATGCTCTAGAGGAAAATATGCTATCAGGTGGCTCAGTGAATAGCACTGAAACTGGAGTCAGAAAGATTTGAGTTCATATCCTCTCAGACACTTAATAGCCATGTAATCATGGACAAATCATTTAATCTCTGTCGCAGTTTCCTCATTTGTAATAAGGGAGTAATAACAACACCTACCTCTTAGGCTCATTGTGAGGATTAAATGGGTTCACATTTGTAAAGTGCTTTGCAAAAAGTGCTTGCCACAGTTCTCAACTTTGTAAAGATATGGCTGGCTATCAAAATTTTTCTGCAAATGTCTACCTTTCACTTTTAATGTTTTGATTGAATCCTCAAATATACACAGATTATTCTCAAAATGATTTTACAGGATAAAAACAATTATACTTCTTTAGGATCAGTAATTACTCACTTCTTCTCAATCATTTTTTTCTTCTAAAAGCATTCTTGGTATTTCCCATTCTTTTAGAAACTTCTCTTTAAGATATTGTGGTATATACAATGATACTTATAGGATCACAGCCCTGGACATCTAGGCAATCTAGTGCAAATTAAAAAAAAAATTTTAGAAGAGGAAAATGAACCTTAGGAAAGTTTCATGATTCAACTAAAGTTACATAATAATGTCAAAGGGGTATGGAGATTTGAACACAGGCCATCCGAGTCTTTTCTACTGTGCCACGCTCATTGCCTTTATAGTTGTGTCACCTCCAAAATGAATTAGGCTGTGCTACTTTTCTCCACTTTATCTTTCTAAATTCCATTTCTGCTTCCTTAAGTACATTGAACACTAACCTGAGTTCAAATATTCTGCTCTCATGTGTAATGAGAATTAATCACTGTGAAAACAGTTAAGTCTAGGCCCAGCACTCCATCCATTGAGCCACCTACCTTCCTTTCTTCCCCTATATTCTTATACTGTACTTTCAACTATTCACCTGTCCAGATCCCATTCATATTTAAATCATTAAGCAACTTATGACACTATTGCTTCTGCTTTTGGAGCTTTCTCTAACTACTCAATTGGTGATCAATTCCCCTCTCTTCTGAATTTCTATAGCACTTACTATATGTACCATATTATTATTACTTAATAATATAATGTCTTCTATTTGTATGCATGGTAAATATTATTTCCTCAGTGAGATGGTAAGTTTCTTGAGGGAACCTGGGCTTGGTCACAAACTCTATAAAACTTTATCTAAAATTTGAAATAATAATATATATACTGCCTATCACAAAGGACTATTTCAAAGAAAGTTATTTGCAAAAAATAATATACTATTGAAAAATGTGATTGTTATTATTGAAAAATATTTCTTCTCATATTATTTGACTGAGTTTAAATAGGAATGGTCTAGGGATGCATCAATCCCATTATTATTCTTTTTGACTTAAATGTTTTACAGATTATTACCTAAGCAGGTAAAATGATTGCTTTTTGTGATTGAATAAAAGTATTAAAATGGAAGCTCATCTTCTATAGGCTCATGGAATGTATTCTCAGGACAACTTTGATAACAAAAAGAGTGATGGGAATTATGTGTATCTCATCTGTTCATATATGATTTTTATTTCTTCTGATAATTCTTCATATTTTGAAAGCTTTTTAATCCATGCAGTTTAGAGATTATGAATGTTTTGTATGATGACATTTATTAACAATGTAATTATTAAATTTTATGAATCAATATTCAGAATTACAAAGTTCTAAGATATGCTGGTTCTATAAAAAAAGAAATTTAAATATAAAAATAAATGTAGATATAATGTTAACACTTAGAAAAGCGCTCTGATAAATTTGAGAAAGAATCTTTAAATTGGAATTTGAAATCACAGTATAGACTTTCTTTCAAACATTGATCCCTATTATAGATACTTGTAGGAGGTAATAATTCATTATCTTTTTAAATAAAATTTTTATTATGAACTTAATGAGTTTTCATATGTACATGAACACACCAAGATTTTATATGAAATCATGAATCTTCATTCCATGCTACTTCATTTTTTTTTAAAAAAAGTATATAATAGAAGCAGCTAGATGGTGCAATGGATAGAGCACCAGCCCTGAAGTCAGGAGGACCTGTGCTCAAATCTGGCCTCAGATACTTAATACTACCTAGCTGTGTGACCCTGGGCAAGTCACTTAACCCCAATTACCTCAGCAAAATATATATATATATATATATATATATGTGTGTGTGTGTGTATATATATATATATATAATAAATCCTAATGTTATTTTTAAAAAGTTTCAATCTCTTTCTCTGCCCCGCTCCCTCCTCCCCCTTGTTAGCTTCTGTCCACTACAATCTCCTCCTCAATTAAAAAGTGAAAAAAAGAAAGAAAAACTCTTGTAATAAAAGAGTAGCTAAATAAAATGAATTAATACAGTAGCCTTTCTGCACCATGTGTCCATCTGCTTTCTGTCTAGAAATGGATAGCAATCATCTTAGAGCCCCTGGAGATATAGTTTGTCCTTGTATTG
Source organism: Myrmecobius fasciatus (assembly GCA_023553655.1). Classification (NCBI taxonomy): domain Eukaryota; kingdom Metazoa; phylum Chordata; class Mammalia; order Dasyuromorphia; family Myrmecobiidae; genus Myrmecobius; species Myrmecobius fasciatus. The sequence goes on along the minus strand of JAJPUD010001645.1, from coordinate 258,774 downwards.
ATTAGAGTTCTTCAATTTTTAAAATTGTTTTTCTTTTCTTTGTTGCCATCTTTTTTCTCCCTTTCAGCTCATTTTGCTCTGCATTAATTCATAATATTTAAGGTTCTCTGAAATAATCTTTCATTATTTCTTATGACACAATAACATTTGTTTTTATATTCCACAATTCGTTTACCTCTCTCCCAACTGACTAGGGAGTAATTTAAAGCATCTCTTCAGATTCTAGTTCTTTGATTTTATTTTTTTTTTCTCTCTCCTACTTTGCCAGTTTGTGACATGGGCTTCTCAACTTGTCAAGGTATACGTATCAGCCCTGGACATGAACCAGTAACAAGATGTAATGCAGAAGGAACATCCCATGAAAATGTGAAGATTGGAGCAAACTTTGGCTCACCTAGGTCCTATTATACATATTATACAGGCTAAACTGTGTTATCTTCACTTTGTGAACAACCAATGGTAAAAATTCTTTGTTAAATGTGTCTGAAAGATATGAACACACTTCTAAAGTAACATGCAATTCTCGATCCCTTTTCTTTTCTTTCTTTCTTTTTTTAATTTATGTTCTGGTTATGAGTCTATAGGAAAAGTATTTAAATTCCCTGAGCCTCCATTTCCACATCTCAGTATGGTTGAATTCTAAACTTGAATGGCCAATTTTGGCATCACCAATATTAATGTTAAATCCCAGCTTTGTAACTTACTGCATATATGCTCTTGAGTAATCATATTCTGGCCTTCAATTTTCCTATCAGTAAAATACGGAGCTTGGCTCAGATGACCTCTAAGGTGCTGTTCGATGCTATATTTCTTTTTTTTAAATTCAATTTTATTTTATTTTCGATTCTGAATTCTCTTTCTCTCACCTTCCTTACCTATTGAAAAAGCAAGAAAACCAAAATGCATTACAAATATGTATAGTCAAGCAAAAAAAATCTTGTTAGTTATACCCCTAAAATGGACATGACTAAAAAAATATTTCAGTACATACTCTGAGTCCATCACCTCTTTCTAGAGGTTCATGTTTCATCTTAAGTCCTCTAGAATTATGATTGTCCATTGATTAGAGTTACAAAGTCTTTCAAAATTATTTGGTTTTATGTTATTTTTTGGTATATATTGTTTTTCCTAGTTCTTTTCATATCATTTTGCATCAATTCCACGTTTGTCTGAAACTATTTCCATCAATCTTTCTTTATGCAGAATCATCATTTCTTATACAGAATCACAGAAATTGGAGCTAGAGGGGACATAGAACTCAAATATTTTCCTATAAACCTTCTAGAATTTGTTATTTTCTTTCCTTTTCTCCTTTTTTAAGGTCAATTTTTCCAATTTGATGGGTATGAAGTGATATTTCAGAGTTGGTTTAATTTACATTTCTCCAATTATTAGTGACAGTGCATTTTTTTATGTGGCTATTGATAACTTGGATTTTCTTCCACAGAAAACTGCCTATTCATGTCTTTTGATAATTTAACAATTAGGAGTTATCTCTTATTCTTATAAATTTAAATCAGTTCTCTTTATATCTTAGAAATAAGATTTTTTTATTGGAGAAATGCTGTAAACATTTTCCCTCAATATCCTGTTCCTCTTTTAATTTTAGCTGCATTGATTTTGCTCATGCAAAAACTTTAAAATTTTATGTAATTAAAATTGTTCAATTTACCTCCTATGAACCTCTTTATTTCTTGTTTGGTGATGAATTCTTCCTCTACCCATAGATCTTACTGGTAATTTCTTCCATGCTCTTCTAATTTGCTTATACTGTCAATTTTAATATTGACATCTTGTATGTATTTGGATAGCATTGTCATTTACTTATATTAGCTCGACCAATTCACAAATAGTTCACATAATATTTTATAATTGTGTTCATATAGTTCTTGTGTATTTCTAGATAGGTAGACTCACAAGTAACTTGTAATTTGTCTTATTTATAGTTATTTTGAATAGAATTTCTCTCCTTCCTGTATTTTATTTGTGATATACAGAAATGCTGATGAAAGTAAGCAAAAAATTAATACTATGTATGGGTTTATTTTATATATTATATTATATTATATTTATATATTACAAAATATATATTATATATTTGATAACATTATTAATTGTTTCAATTATTTTCTTACCTGATTGGGTTCTCTAAGTAAATCATCATATCCTATGTGAAAACTGATAATTTTGTTTTCTCTTTGCCCATGTTTGTATCTTGAATTTCTTATAATTTTGCCACAGCTAGCATTTCTAGCACTATTTTGAACATCTGTGTTTCAAATACTAGTTTTACCACATATTTTTACAGCTTTGTTGTAAGTAAAATGCTTTGTAAGCCTTAAATAGCCATTGAAATATGAGCTATTGGCTTAACAAGGGGAATAGGTGAAATTTCTTTTGAAAAAGAAGTTTCAAAAAAAAAGTTTGTGTTAACTTTCAGTAATGAAGAAAGGATAGTCTACTTTTCATTGTTACAAATTCATTTTGTAAATATTTTAAAGTGCTTTCTATGTACATAATGCTATGGAAAACGTGAGAAATAGGATAGATATTTGTCTTTCCTGAACTAATATTTTAGGCAGAGAAATACATGCATGAAACTAAGTAGTAGTATGTATTACCTTGGGAGAATAGTAAGTGCTTTTTTTGCTGACTCTCTGGATGCTACTCTGCCTACAAGGCACAGATCAATCTTTCTATATAAATAAGATAGTTTGTTTCTTTAGCCCATGGTGATTTCTCCATACTCTGAATTTCTATAGCGCTTTTTGCTAATACCATTCATTTGGTACTTCACTTTAACTTGGTTCAATTCAAATATTTAAGAAATACCTTATTTATATTCAATTTTTTATGCTGCATTCTATCTACCTATTGTAATACTAAATTAGTAGTACAAGCCTTGAGTCCTAGTTCCAAAATTATCTACCATGTGATCCTAGGAAAATCCTAAACTAACATAGTTGAACATTATCATTATTGTTGTTATCATTAATAATAGTTACCATTTATATAGCACTTTATGGTTTGCAAATCTTTACATTTATTATCCTCCCAACAACTCTGTGAAGTATGTGCTATTATTACCCCCATTTTACAGATGAGGAAACAGAGTGAGAGAGGTTAAGTAACTTTCCTTGGGTGACATAGTTATTGTCTGAAGAATAATTTAATCTCAGGTCTTCCTGACTCCTGTCCTCTGTGTCACCTCTAAAATAAGAGTAATTTATACTTGCACAAAGTAATTAATAATAACTCTATAGAGTTGTTGTAAAAATGTTTTGCCAATTGTAAAACAATTCTAAATATGCTATCATTGTTTGTCAGAACTGTTCTGTTCTGTGATTTAAAATTGTGATTCTCCAAAGAGTATGCCCACATAGTAGACCTGAATTAGCTATGACATCACCAAAGCAGAACTATGCAAGTGAATGGTATAAAGGATAACAGTGGGAAAGTATATGATTGAGAAAAGGAGATGAAATAGCTGTGTAATGACAGTGGGAGCGAGATCTACATCCCTCAGATGGACTGATGGTCATTCTACATGCTCCTTTGACAAGATAGCAAGAGATCAAGAGAAAAGTTCCCATCACTGGACAGATGCTCTGTAGAGGATTTATAGGAAGACATGGAAAAAACACACAATGCTACATGAGGCATAATAGCTTGCTCTTACTTAGTTAATACTATTGGGCTGTCTGATAACCATTTAAAGACTATATTTGACTAGTGACTGGGGTTCCTCACTATTGGGATCCTCTGGAATAGTCACTTTCATCAAATAGGAAGAGGAATCCAGAGGAAGAATTGAGCTTTTCAAGGACTCTGGACTCAGGATACGTACATAAACATAAATAAAGAAATATGTAATACATAAATTTAAAAAATATGTAAAACCTTTCCATATTTATTTTTATGATAAATACAAGACCAAGACTACAAAAAGCTTATATACATTTAGAGAAAGTGATCCATCCACTTATTGATTTTAATAGGAATTAATATTCTTGACAAAATATAATGCACAAAAATATCATGGAATTATAGATTTAAAGATTTATAGATTCTAAGCCAAATTGCAAGATTCTGAGCCAACTTGGAACTTAATAAATTGAAACTATTATAAAAAAATAAAGCCAGAAGGGAACTTAGAGGTCATCAAGTCCAATCCCTTCATTTTGTATTAGTGGTAGAAACTGAGATCCAGATATATAAAGAATTTTGCCTCATCACATAACCAATAATTTCTAATAAACTGTTTTTTTTAAGGATTAAGTTTATTCTAGCCAATTCCGCTGCCCCTGCCCCAACAGAAGGATAGATTAGATGGCATCTCTAAATTTATCCTCACAATTCTGGTTATATTCAAACCAAGAATTTGGTATTGCTAATCTTAAAATAATCATAAAATGCATTTTTAAAAGCTTGGTGTTTGTCAGGGATTTAGAATTTAAACAAGTTATTAGAGAAGAAATTTAGAAGGTTTATGGAAAGACCTCCATAATGAAACATACCATTGAGCTCTCTTCAGACAGAATTCATTTTTAAATAGAATTTTTAAAACTTTGCCATTCAGCCATCAAAACAATTTGTATTAGCAAAGAAATAGAATAGTAGATCAGTGGAATAGGTTAGATTCATAAGACACAATAATCAATGACTACAATAATCTACTATTATTTGATAAAACCAAAAGCTAGCTTCTGGGATAAGAGCTCACTATTTGACAAAAATTGCTGGGAAAATTAGAAAATAGTATGGCAGAAACTAGGCACTGACTAACATCTCACACCATATACCAAATAATGTCAAAATGGATTCATGGTTTATACATAAAGAATAATAGTATAATCAAATTAGTAGAGCAAGGGATACTTTACCTGTCAGAACTGTGAAGAAGTGAGTAATTTATGACCAAAGAAGAAAAAAGCTAATGAAATACAAAATGGATAATTTTGATTACATTAAATTAAAAAGGTTTTGCACAAATAAAACCAATGCAGCCAAAATTAAAAGGGAAGCAGAAAATTTAGAACAATTTTTACAGCCAGTATTTCTGATAAAAGCCTCAATTCTAAAATAAATAGGGAACTGATTCAAATTTATAAGAATACAAGTCATTCCAAAATTGATAAATGATCCAAGGATATGAACAATTTTCAGATGAAAAAAAATTAAAGTCATTTGTACTCAACATGAAAAATGTTCTAAATCACTATTGATTAGGGAAATGCAAATTAAGACAACTCTGAGGTACCACTTCACACCTCTCAGATTGGCTAAAATGATAGGAAAAGATAATGATAAATGATGGAGGAGATGTGGGAAAACTGGGACACTCATACATTGTTGGAGTTGTGAACTGATCAAACAGAATAGGAGAGGGACATGTGCAAAAATGTTTGTAGCATCTCTTTTTGTAGTGGCAAGCAATTGGAAATTGAATGGATGTCCATCACTTGGAGAATGGCTGAATAAATTATGGTATATGAATGTTATGGAATATTATTGTTCTATAAGAAATGATGAGTAGCTTTTCAACTATGAGGTGATTCAAGCCAATTCCAATACATTTGTGATGGAGAGAGCTATCTGCACCCAGAGAGAAGACTATAGGAACTGAATGTGGATCATAACATAGTATTTTCATTTTTTGTTGTTATTTGCTTGCTTGTTTTTGTCATTTTCCCCTTTTGATCTTATTTTTCTTATGCATGATAAATGTGGAAATATGTTGAGAAGAATTGCACATTTTTAACCTATTTTGGATTATTTGCTGTCTAGGGGAGGGGGGAAGGAGGGAGAAAATTTTGGAACACAAGATTTGGCAAGGATGAATGTTGAAAATTATCTTTGCATGTATTTCGAAAAATAAGAAGTTATTATCATAATAAAAAATAAATGATAATCAGACAGATTTTAGAAAAGCCTGGAAAGACTTCTATGAACTGATGCTGAATAAAGTAAAAAGAACTAGGAAAACATTATATACAGTAACAACAAGATTATATAATGATCAGCTATGATAGATTTAGTTTTTTTCAGTGATGGTGTGATCTAGGACAATACCAGTAGACTTGGTATGGAAAATGCCATCTACTTATACAGAGAGAACTATGGAGACTGAATGTGAATCAAAACAGTATTCTCACCTTTTTGTTTGTTTTTTTTTCTTTCTCATGTTTTTTCCCTTTTGCTCTGATTTTTCTCACACAACATGACTACTACTACCTTCATTTCCTCACTGAATTAAGTGAGCTGTTTAATCCAATACCACATTGGCTGTGGAGACTTTTCTGCTTTCTGTCGCCCAAATAGGAGAAAAGGTTATCATGAATAGCTGTTTTTATCAATGAGGAATTACATTAGTATTTATGGGATCAGATCACTGCAAAAATTAAAAAAGATATTACTAGCTAAGAAATAGAAAGGTAGATCATATAATATAGACATAGAATAGAGTAGATATATAATACACAATAGTAGATGATAATAGTAATCTTGTGGTTGACAAATGCAAAGATTTAAGCTTTTGTAATAAGAATTTGTTATTTGGTAAAAAAAAATTGTTGGGAAAACTAGAAAACAATCTGGCAGAAACTGGGTATAGATAAATATCCTTCACCATTTGTCAAGATAAGGTCAAAATGGATACATGACCTAGATATAAAAGGAGATACCATAAGAAAATTAGAACATATTATTATTATCTATCAACTTATGGAAAGTAAAACAATTTATGAATAAACAAGAGATAGTATTGTGAGGTATAAAATGAGATAATTTATATTGTGATAAATTTAAAAGATTTTGTACAAATCAAACCAATTTAGCCAAGGTCAGAAAGAAAGCAGAAAATTGTTGGAAAAAATTTGTGGACAATTGTTGAAATAAAGATTTCATATCTCAAATACATAAAGAACTTTTTCAAATTTATTCTTTTTATTTTTTTGTTTTTTTCAAATTTATAATGAAACATTTCTCAATTGATAAATGGTCAAAGAATATGAATAGGTAGGTTTTTTTTTTCACCTTTTTTTGAGAGGCAATTGGAGTTAAGTGACTTGGTCAAGTCACACGGCTGATAAGTATGAAGTTTCTCATGCAGGATTTGAACTCAGATCTGCCTGACTCCAGGGCTGGTACTCACTCTATCCACTATTCCATCTAGTTGACCCAATAGGCAGGGTTTTTTGTTTTTTGTTTTTTGTTTTTTGTTTTTTTTTGATGAAGAAATCAAAGCTACATCTAGTCCTCTAAAAAACACTTTCAATTATTATTGATTTAAGAAATGCAAATAAAAACAATTTTGAATTATCATCTTACATTTATCAGATTGGCTAAAATGATAGAGGGGGAAATGACAAATATTGGAGGGGATGTTGAAAAATGGGATATTAGTACACTATTGATGGAATTGTGAACTAATTCAATCATTTCAGAGAATAATCTGGAATTAAGTCCAAAGAGTTATAAAACAGTATAATTAAGGGGAAAAAGAATTTACATGTTCTAAAATATTAAAGTTACATTCAAGACAAATAATTGGAAATTAAGGGGCTGCCTATCAATTGAGAAATGGCTAAACAACTTGTGGCATATAATTGTGATAGAATACTACTATAAGAAATGCTGATCTGGTTGACTTTAGAAAAACATGGAAAGACTTGTATGAAATAATGAAGAATGAAATGAACAGAACCAAGGGAATGTTGTACACACTAATAGCAATATTGCCCTAGGAACAACTCTGAAGGACTAAGTCATTTTGAGTATTATAAACACTCAAATCAACTACAAAGAATCTAAGAAGATACTATATGGCAGGGTTTCTTAAACTTTTTCCACTTGCAGCCTCCTTTTGCTCAAGAAATTATTATGCAATGCTGGGCATATAAATATATAAAATAGGTATGCAAATCAAACATGTACTTATAATAAATCATAAAAATTATTTTAAAACAGTTATTTGATCTATATTATGTATAATTTTATCATTTATTAAAGATGAAAACAAATTTTCATACTAATGAAATCAATGTACTTGTTTATTTTTACATAAAGAATTAAATCTTGAAAGAATATGTGATACTGCAGAATTTAGAGCATCTTCAATATTTTAAAGAGTTGATCAACATTTTGATTTTATAATTGTCAAAGCTGAGAATGCTACTTTGCATAAATATATAGTACTACATGGCAGAGGTATATTTAGGGCCATCTCAGAAGTTGTTGGAAATTCAGTCCTAATCCCAAGCCAAAATTCATCTAATGGCTTTTTAGGAAACTCAAGTTTTAAACCTGTATCACTTATTAACTTGGCAAATTCTTGAACTTTGTTTTTTGTCTTTTTGCTTAGGCAATTGGGGTTAAGAGACTTGCCCGGGGTCACGCGGTTAGGAAATGTTAAGATTCTTGAACTTTTAATGGCAGATGACTGATGATTTTTATTTCAATTGAGTATGGCATTGATGAAGCCAACTTGGTTTTCTTAGAATCAAAATTTGAAGGGAAGTATTTCTGAAATTGCTTCTATAGGCATTTCAGAAGGTCAATTATAACTTTTACAATTAAATAATTGGGAGGGTTATTTTCAATTATAAAATCACCTGTAAACATTTCTAAAGAACCAATTTCTATCCTATTCTTCCACATGTTAACTTTTAAAGTAAAACTTTCATTTTTTTAAAGCTATGTTACAATTTTTACCTTGAAGCAACATACTTAAATCTTTTTTTTGAAAATATTTGACAAATCAAGTATTTTAACATAATTAACATGTAGTGGATATCCTGCCATCTAGGGGAAGGGTGGGGAGTAGGGGGGAAAAATTTGTAACAGAAAACTTTGTAAGGGTTAATGTTAAAGAATTACCCATACATATGTTTTGCAAATAAAAAGTTTTAATAAAAAAAAGAAATGAAGAAAGCCTATTTGACTTTTAAAAAAAGAAAATATTTGATAAATAACACAATTTTGAAAGTCATAAGTCATTATGAAAAAATTAACAAAATCAGATTCCTGCTCACTCAAAAATATAACAACTTCATCTTTCAGTTTCAATATTTTATTTCAACTTTGCTCTCTTGAGAGCCACTTTGCGTCTGCATATAATAATAAGCTTTTGTAATTGAAGTTCATGTGTTTGCAAAGTTTTGAAAACAAATGACTATTAATGGCATGTCTTTTAATGAAGTTAATGATTTTGAAAGCATTGAAAAGCACAATAATTTAACTATGGTGATTTGGGGAGGGGAAAGGGGTATAAATGCCTCCCAGTGGATCATGCAATGAGTAAAAGTGATAGGTTCATTGCCATCGGCTTTAATTTTAACAACAAACCCAACATTCTTGACCATCAATGCTCCAGCACTATTTGTACAGACCCCAGTGCAATTTTTCACTGAAAACTTTTCACTGCAAACCAACTTTAAGATTTATATCTTCCCCTCTTCTGGGCTTTTCAAAAATCAACAAAACAATAATTCATATATGCTTCCTTCATAAATATATCTTATACGATGTTAGAGAAATAACAGTTGTTTCATCTAACTGAATCGAAAACTTTGGGTAGCCTTTAAGCTTGATAATAAGCTGTTGAAATTGGTCATTACTAATTCCAAAATTTTTCTTGAAACACTATCATCTGATAAAGGAATTTTATGAATTTCATCCTCATACTTTTTTCCTTGAGTTATTTCTGATATTTTAATAGCAGCAGGTTACACAAGATCTCTTATTACATAGGGCTTTTTAGTTTTTACAATTAAGTAAGAAGCTTCATAAGATGCAAGTAAATACTTTTCATTGACAGTAACAAATTTCTGAAAATGTGATTTTTTTTATTTGAAGACTTAAAAGTAATTCAAAATATTCCTTTGGATTTTGCAGTATGCTACATGCTTGGTATTTGGCTGGTTTCATGTTCTCCTTAACCAAGCTTCATTACAAATTAAGCATAAAGATTTTTCACACCATCATCATTATTAGAAGTAAATCCATATTTCAAAAATGATTCAACATATTTTCTTTTTCTTGTCATCTTAGGTGTACTACAACTTGGTAGTGAAGACTACCACATTGTTAATTGTATTTTTACCTCTTCTGTCTGAATTTAGTCACTTATTCATAACTGAAAAATATTTTTGTTCCAAAATATAAATAAATATTGCCAATAATTTCTGAAGTAAATACTACCTTTAGCTTATGAAATTGTATTTTTAAAAAAATGATGTTTACTTATATACACATATAGCAGTGATGGTGGAGAAATATTATTAAAGAGCTTTTGTTTTTACTTGCTGCAATTAAACATTTATGTTTCTCTAAAAGGAGATACCAGCAATTTAAAAAATTGAACAATACAATCCAAAGATCTACTAATTATATGCTTACCTACTGAGAAATGATGGTAGGAAAATTGTACATGTCTTTATTTTCTGTAACAACTATTTTGATTCTGTAAGAGTAGAAAACTTTGTAAGTACACAAAAAACACTGCAATTTATAACGTACAATAGTCTTGAGTCTGAGTTGAGATATTTCTGACAATGTTCACACTGGCATTGTGTGGCTGATGGCATGTGGAATACAAAATGCTCATGTGCATTCAAAAATCGTAGATGCAACATGGGCAAAAGCTTCTGGAAACACTTCAGATTCATTACATGTTTGATTTTGAATTAATTTTTGGTCCTTGCTCATTCAAAAATCTTTTACATTGCCAAATTTTTTGCAAACTTCACATTCAGTTATGCATATGAACCACAGTTTAAGAAGCTTTGCTATATATCTTCTAAGAAAGGCTGATACATAGAAATATGTATAATATATTTTTGCATATGTACACAAATACATAATCATATACATATGTATGTTAATGATGGCCTTCTATAGTGCAGTGAGAAGAGAGAAAAAATAAAAAGTACGCAGGAGAGAATAAAAGAAGATTCAGGAAGCACAGAAAAACAGGGAAGCTTTGAGAATTATTTGTGTATTTATTACATATGTTTTTTAAGTAAATTGTGAATTGGGGATTTGTGATTTCATATTGAATGAGGTTTTGTATTGGGAGCAACTGGGCTCTCTACCATTGGCTCCACCCTCCACTGTCTGTATTCCCCTTACTTGAGGAGCTGATTTTCTGCACCTCAATTCTATTTAATTACCAACAGATTAGGTTTGCAAAGGAATATTTACTTCAAAATGTGTAACAACAAACATCTTACTCCCTATCTTAACACATGGAAAATAACAACCTCCCTTTCCCCACTTTGTACCCCTTCATGTTCTGAGAGGAGAAGGGGATTAGGTTCAGATATTAGTTCAGTTTCTGTAGAGCAGTCTTAAATGCCAAGACCAAAATCTTCTTTGGTCTAGAACTCCAGGCATTCTGGCTTCTCAGGGATTTCCTATCAAGTCACAACATAGCTCTTGGAATTCTGGTTTCAAGGTTGCCAAGGTCTGGTGAGGATCATCCACTTCTGCCTGAAACTGAGAAGTGCAAACAGCATAGAACAGAATAGAAACCTTGGCTAAGACAAACTTAGAGCTAAGGGGTAAGAGAGAGAGAGAGAGTGTGGGGAAAGGTCCTTCCCCCTCACTTGTTCAGTTCATAGGACCTGTGTGTAATATTCAACTTTTGGACATAGCAGAAAAGAACAGAAGGGAGGGAGAGGGAGAAAGAGATGGAGGGAGGGAGGGAAAAGGAGACACACAGAAAGAGAGAGAAAGAGAAAGAGGCCAAGAGAAACAAAGAGAGAAAGACAGAGAGAAGAAGGGAGAGAGATGGAGATGGGGGGAAGGATAAAGACAGAGAGACTGCCTCAGAATGGTCCGTTTTAAAGATGCTCTGGCTATATAGCCAATTCAAAAAGGCTACGCCCACATATGTGTAGGAAAATACAATTCAGGATGTTGCCACATTAGGCAATCTGACCATGCCCATGGCAAACCCTTTCTATATTTCTTCTAACCTTAGAGCCAAGGAGTAAGAAGAAAATCAGGGGAAGAAAGTTATTTTCTTTTCATGGTGCCCATCTTGCAAGATAACTGATTTTCATCCTCTAGATGCAGCATGAAAGAGAGATTTTGCCTCAATTTGGCCAATTTTAAAGACTGTTTTGGATATGCATCCAGTCGAAGGTAGCTATAACCATCTGTGTGGTAAGCAAACACAGGATGCAGAGTGCTTCCATAGTAAATGATCTGGGAATAGCCAGCAAAAGTCTCTTACATTTGTATTGAAAAGGTTTTTTCTCTTTTCCCCCTATATTCTCTTCTTGGCAAACACATTCACTTTGCTGGCTTCAATTGTCACTTCTATACAGCCTCCTCCAAAATAAATATTGCTCATTTCTACCTCCAAAAGTATCTCTAACTCAATCAATTAATAAACATTTATTAAGCATCTACTATATGCTAGGTACTACAATAAACATTGAGGATACAAAAAGAGTCAAAGGGTCAAAGTCCCCACCCTAAAGAAATTTACAATCTAATTGGGGAGACAACTTGTATACAAATATACAGAAAGCAGGATAAGTGCGGGATAAGGAGGAAATAACAGTGGGTAAGTGCAAGAATAAAGAGGGGTTAAGAAAAGTTTTCTGAGGAAGGTGGGATTTTAATTGAGACTTGAAGCAGGAGTTGAGGAAGGAGAGTGTTCTAGGCATGAGGGACAAGCGGAGGAAAGTCCGATAGCTGGGAGAGATAGAGGGTCTTATATTTGCAAACGGCAAGGAGAACACTGTCACTGGATCAAAGAGTACAAGTTGGGGAATATAAGAAGGCTGGAAAACTTGGTGGGAGATGGGCTATGAAGAGCTTTGAATGTCAAACAGCACTTTCTATTTGATTCTTGGAGGAAACAGGGAGTCCCTGGAGCAATTGCTCGATAAAAACTTCCACTTGAATGACCCTCAAACTGGATATGTCAGGTAGGTAGTGAGTAGCCCATTCTTCTTTGACTCTAGATAACAACGTGACATGGACATTATCAGGAAAACTCCTGTTCAAATATTGGCTGGAGTAGATTCTCTCTGATGGCTCTTCTAATTCACACTTCTAGCATTCTAAGCCCAAAATTAAAATCCCTTTTCTATTCATAGTACCACATTTATCCATTCACAGTGTCATCTTTCAGTCACCTTTGCCTCTTTTTTTCTCCTTTACCCCTCACATCTACTCAGCTGTCAGTTCCTGTTTAGAAGACAGCAAGATGGAGCAGTAGATAGTGCTGGACCTGATGTCAAGAATACCCGAGTTCAAATCAAGCCTCATTACTTAGTGGCATTATCACCTTGAGTAAGACACTTATTTGCCATCTGCCTCAGCTTTTTTTTCCATCTGTAAAAAAAGGGGACAACAATAACACCTAACTCTGAGGGTTGTTGTCAGGGTCAAATGAGATAATATTAGTAAGGCATATAGTAGCCACTGTATAAATTCTCATTCCTTCCCTTTCTTCTTCCCTATCGATTTGTGCTCTGCAATTTCCTTCTCATTTGTCATTTCCTTTCACTTCATACAATTATTACCCTAGTTCAGGCCCTCTTCACTTCTAACCTAAACTATCATAATAGTTTTATAAATGTCCCCCTTGTCTCAATTTTCTATTTTCTTCAACCTGTCCTCTAAAGAACTGACAAAATTATCTTCCTAATTCGTGGCTCTGATCATGGTCAAAAAAGTTCAGTAGTTCCATATTTCCTATCAAATAAAATACAAATTCTTTATTCTGATATTCAAGACTTTAACAATCTGGTTGTAACTTGATATGTTACTTTTCCAGGCTCATTTCACAGAATCTTTTACTGAAAACCTTCATTTTTAATTCTAGTGCCTTCCCTCTTCCATTTATCTTGTATATAACATGCTTTACATCTATTGTCTTCCCCCATTAGATTGTAAACTCTTTCAGGGCAGGAACTGCCTTTTGCCTCTTTTTGTATTCCTTAGTACAATGCCTAAAACATATTTTTGTTTAGTTGTGTCAATTGTGTCCAAGTCTTCATGATCTTTGTGGATCATGGAGTTTTCTTGGCAAAGATACAGGAATAGTTTGACATTTCCCATTCCAGTGGATTAAGGCAAACAGAGATTAAATGATTTACCCAGGATTAGACAGTTTGTAAGTGTCTGAGGTCATATTTGAATGCAGGTCTTCCTGACTCCAGGATCCCCATGCTGGCACATAGTAGGTGCTAATACATATTTGTTGACTGACTTCCCTATTGAAAGCTCTCTATTTCAGCGAAACACTGTTCCCCTAAATCATCCTGCTCTCCTTTGCCTCCATGAGCTTTGCACACTACTTCTGCCATATCATGAATAGTTTGTCATCTTTTCATTCCCACCTTTACCATTTAACATCCTTTTCCTTCTTTTTAGATCCCTTCCCTATTAGAAATGATCTTTCTCCCTCAAAAGCTCCTATACCACTCTGATATTTCTTATCTTTAATTTTTTTTAAAAAAATGTAGTATAGTTATTTGTATACACACATCATTTCTGCCCATTTTCTCACCATATTAGAAAGTAAGATTCTTGATGAGTGAGAATTTCATCATAGTATCTTTAGTGTCGAGCCCAATACTCATTCATAGCAAGTACTCGGTAATTTACACTGAATTTAAAGTGCAAGTGCTGCATAAAAATAAAGTAAGCTAAAATAAGATTTATTTTTAAAAACCTAAATATAATTTTAATGAAAAATGACTGTAATTAAGGTAATAAAACACTAGCCTTGAAAACTAGAGCTAAAAAGCAATCATAGATGACCAAGCTAGTTTTGAAAGTTACTTGTTGAATTTATTATACTTGAAAACAGGGCTTACACGTAGTTAAAAGTATAATCATCTTCTGTTCTTCTGTGTATATAATAGAGATAATTTTTTTGATGTTTGCTAACATCAAATGATAATTTAATTTTTTAAAAAAGCAAACTGACAGCTAAATGGAAATAATTCCTTAATTTTCTAATGCTTTAAATTTTTTTTATGGTAGATAACAGCTAGGGAGTCAGACTATTCATATGCTATATACACATTAGCTTATACTTTGATTAGTTCTTCTGTGTTTGTCTTGTCCCTATCAGTATGTTATATATTTGTCTTAATGAGTCAGGTGCCAAATATTCCTCCTTTGAGTACATCTTCTTAAAATACAATATAAGTTTCTGGATTTGGTCCCTGTAGGCAGAATGGAACATTGGAAAGAATCTGCAAAGAAGAAAGTTTAAACTTGATGTCAAGAAAATAAACTGCTTAAGAATTATAGCTGCATTAATATAGAATAGGCAGTCTTTTAAGGTGATGGACTCCCTCTTCTTGATGGTCTTCAAGCAGAGATTGGACAACCATATGGCCAATGAGGGATTCCTTTGGTGTAATCCTTTGCTGGATTCATGTCCTTTACAACTTTCAGATTCAATGGTTCAGTGAATTTGAGATTTTATTTACACAATTTAAAAAATATAACATTTTCTGAATTACTTAAAACAAGCTATGGTACTTGTGCATGATAGGCAGAATAATCATATGTGCATGTTTACATATATATTTCCCTCAACAGGTCAAAATAATCTATTTCTTCTCTCAGTTTAGTTATTAGCTTTAGAAACTGATCATTTTAGAGTGACTATATAGTTTTTATTAAGTGTCACCAAGTAAATATTGGAAAGAAAAATTTCTAATGTATTCTATATAATATAGATGTATAAAATGTGCTAATGTGAACTTCCATTTCTTCTTTTGGCATGAAACAATCAAGAGTCTCTGATATAATGATTTAAATACATTACTTTTGAATGTAGTAAAAAAAATAGCAAACGTCATTTAGAATGATTGGAAAAAAGAATAATTTTCTTGAATAATGAAAAGTAAATTAACTGTTGTAGTTTTAAAATTACATCAAGATAAATATTTTTATTTATAATAACAATCAATAACTTACACATCTGTTAAGATTGTATTGCTTAAAACATCAATGATTGTTACATTTATTTTCATTTGAAAATTTAAAAAGGCTTTTCCCCCCAAAGAAAAAAAATTGTGATCTTAAAGAGCTTGTTTAGTAGTATTCTGCTCTGTAAACTTAGCAAGCTGCATGTGAAGATATTGTATACATACAAATAATCTTCTTAAAGATACTTATCAGCTGAAAAATGAAAAATGAGATCATATGCAACTGATTCAGGATCATCTACTAGAAAAAGCACAAGATGGAGTCAAAAGATCTGGGTTCTACTCTACATTCTTCTATTAATTAGCCTCGTGATTTTATTGTTTAATTTTTTGTCATTTCAGATTTATCATCTATAAAATATGAATAATAATACTTAGACATAATATACAAATATGTTTTACATGGTCGCACATGTATAATATGTCAGATCGTTTACCATCTTGGGAAGGAAGGGGAGAATTTAAAACTCAGAATTTTAAAAAATGTTAAAAAAATTTTCACATGTAATTGAGGAAAAGATAAAATATTATTTTTAAATGATTTTATATCCAAAATCCACACAAAGATAGTTTTCAATTTTCACTCTTTCAACACTTTGTATTCCAAATTTCTTTCTCTTTCTTTCCCCACCCCCTTCCTGACAGCAAGTAATCCAATATATGTTAAACGTGTATAATTCTTCTATACATATTTTCACATTCATCATGTTATACAAGAAAAATCAGATCAAAAAAGGAATAAAAATGAGAAAGAAAACAAAAAGCAAGCAAACAACAACAAAAACAGACAAAATACTATGTTATGATCCACATAAGGCCCTCTTTCTGGATGCAAATGTCTTTCTTCATCACAAGTCTATTGGAATTAGCTTGAAAAGAGCCACATCCATTAGAATTAATCATCACATAATCTTGTTATTGCCATGTACAATGATCTCCTGGTTCAACTCACTTTACTTAGCATCGGTCCATGTAGTCTCTCTAGACCTTTCTGAAATCATCCTGCTCATCATTGTGTATAGAACAATAATATTTCATAACATTCATATACCACAAATTATTCAGCCATTCCCCAGTCAATGAGAAGCCACTAAGTTTCTTGCTACTACAAAAAAGGCCTGCTACAAACATTTTTACACATGTGGGTCCTTTTCCCTTTTTTATGATCTCTTTGGGATATAATCCCAATAGAAACACTGCTAGATCAAAGGGTATGCACAGTTTGATAATTCTTTGGATATAATTCCAAATTGCTCTCCAGAATAGTTAGATCTGTTCACAACTCCACCAACAATGTATTAGTGTCCCACTTTATCCACATCCCCTCAAACATTTGTCATTATCTTTTCATGCCATTTTAGCCATTCTGAGAAGTGTGTAGTGGTTCCTCAGAGTTGTCTTAACTTACATTTCTCTAATCAATAGTGATTTGGAGCACCTTTTCATATGACTAGAAATGGTTTTAACTTCATCTGAAAATTGTTCATATCCTTTGACCATTTATCAATTGGAGAATGGCTTATATTCTTATAATTTGAGTTAATTCTCCATATATTTTAGCAATGAGGCCTTTATCAGAACCTTTAGATGAAAAGATTTTTTTTCTCCAATTTTCTGCTTCCCTTCTAATTTTTTCTGCATTGGTTTTGTTTGTATAGAAGCTTTTTAACTTAATATAATCAAAATTATACATTTTGCATTTCATATTGCACTCTAGTTCTCCTTTGGCCACAAATTTCTTCGTTCTTCACAGATGAGAGGTAAATTATACTTTGTTCTTCTAATTTGCTTATATTATTCTTTATTTCTAAATCATCAACCTATTTTGACCTTATCTTGCTTGGTATAAGGTGTTAGCTATTGGTCAATGCCTAGTTTCTGCCATATTATTTTCCAGTTTTGCCAGCAATTTTTGTTAAATATTAGGTTCTTATCCCAGAAGTTAGGTTTTTGGGGTTTATCAAACATTAGATTACTATAGTCATTGACTATTGTGTCTTGTGAACCTAACCTATTCCACTTATCAGCTACTTTATTTCTTAGCCAGTACCAAATGATTTTGATGACTGTTGCTTTATAAAATAGTTTTAGATCTGGTACAACTAGGCCACCTTCATTTGCTTTTTTTCCCCATTAATTCCAATGAAATTCTTGACTTTTTGTTCTTCCAGATGAACTTTATTATTATTTTTTTCTAGCACTATAAAGTAGTTTCTTAGCAGTTTGATTGGTATGGCACTGAATAAGTAGATTAATTTAGGTAGAATTCTCATTTTTATTATATTAGCTCAGTCTATCCATGAACACTTGATAATCTTCCAGTTGTTTAGATCTGACTTTATTTGTGTAGAAAGTGTTTTCTAATTGTGTTCATATAGTTCCTGACTTTGTCTTGGCAGGTAGATTCTCAAATATTTTATATTATCTACAGTTATTTTAAATGGAATTTCTTTTTTTATTTCTTGCTGCTGGATTGTGTTGATAATATAGAAATGCTGATGATTTATGTGGATTTATCTTGTATCCTGCAACTTTGCTAAAGTTGTTAATTGTATCTAGTAGTTTTTTAGTCTATTCTGTAGGATTCTCTAAGTATACCATCATATCATCTGCAAAGAGTGATAGTCTCCTCATTATCTACTCTAATTCCTTTAATTTCTTTTACTTTTCTTATTACTAAAGCTAACATTACTAATACAATATTGAATCAAAATGGTGATAGTAGACAATCCTGCTTTACCCCTGATCTTAAGTTTATCCCATTACATTTGATGCTTATTGATGGTTTTAGATGCTACTGATCATTTTAAGGAAAACTCCATTTATTTATATGCTCTCTAGTGTTTTTTAAAATAAGAATGGATGTTAGATTTTGCATTTATTGAGATAATCATATGATTTCTGTTAGTTTGGTTATTGACATAATCAATTATGCTAATAGTTTTTCTAATATTGAAACATTGCTGCATTCCTGATATGAATCCTACTTGGGCAGGGTGTATTATTCTGGTGACAACTTGCTATAATCTCTTTGCCAATATTTTATTTAAAATTTTTGCATCAATATTCATTAGGGATATTGATCTATAATTTTGTCTCTTTGTTTTGATCCCATCTGGTTTAGGTATCAGCACTATATTTGTGTCATAAAAGGAATTTGGTAGGACTTCTTCTTTCCCTATTTTTCCAAATAGTTTGCATTGTTTTGGAATTAATTGTTCTTTAAATATTTGATAAAATTCACTTGTAAATCTATCTGGTCCTGGACAGTTTTTCTTAGGTAGTTGATTAATAGATTGTTCAATTTCTTTTTCTAAAATGGGACTATTTAAGTAATTTTTTCCTCCTCTATTAATCTGGGCAATCTATATTTTTGTAAGTACTCATCCATTTCACTTAGATTATCAAATTTATTGGCATGCAGTTGAGCAAAATAGCTCCTACTTATTGTTCTAATTTCCTCTTCTTGGTGGAAAGTTCACCCTTTTTAATACTAACAATTTGATTTTCTTCTTTCCTTTTTTCTAATCAAATTAACTAAAGGTTTACCTATTTTTTTGGGTTTTTTAAATAAAATCAGCTCAGTTTCAATTATTAAATCAATAGTTTTCTTACTTTCAACTATATTAATTTCCCCTTTTAAAAATATTATTAAAAATAATACTTACTCATGAGACCCATGGTTCTAATTCCAACTTTTCCACTAATCAGATATGCACTTTTAACTTAGTTTCTGATCCTTAGGTTTCTCATCGATAAATTCAAGTACTACATAAGCAACAAAGCTCTACTTTACCATGTGATAAAATTGTTGCAATGAAAAAAAAATGCTCTCAAATATTTTCCAACTTATCTTTATTCTAAGAGAAAGTATGCCATACCAGAAACAACACTGGCTTTTGAGACAGGGGATTGAAGTTTAAATCCTGACTCTTAACACTTACTAGCTATATAATAAATGCAAAAGCCACTAATTTCTAAGTCACTATGTTCTAAGTCTCAGTTTCTTAATCTGTAAATTGGAAATGCTATTGCTTTCACTATATATATGTATATGTGTATATATATCATAGATTTGTAAGGAGGAGCATGTTTTAAGCTTTAAATAAATATAAAGGTAAATTATCATTATAATAAGTATTTTAGCTACATCTTTTTGTAAATACACTAAGTCTCCAAAGGCCAAAAATAGACTTTCTTTAAATTTCTTGAAGACTGAAGTATTCCTTTGATACTCCATCTGGTGACTAGGTGACTCCTGTTCTTCAAAAACCATGTCAATACAGTGGATAGAACACCAGCCCTGAAGTCAGGAAGACCTGAGTTCAAATCTGATCTCAGACACTTAACACTTCTTAGCTGTGTGACCCTGGGCAAGTCACTTAACCCCAATTGCCTCAGCAAAAAGCAAAAAAAACAAACAAACAAACAAACAAAAAAACAAAAGCAAAAACAAAAAACCATGTCAATGAAGCGCAAGTTCTGATAAATCCTAACAATAATAGTAGTTCATATTTGTATAGGTGTCTTGAAGTTTTCACATCATTTTCCACACATTATCTCAGTTGATTTTTTAAAACAATTTGGTGAGGTAAGTACTACAGCGATTATTATTTCATTTGAAAAATGAAGAAGCTAAAGATCAGAAAAGTTAAATTACTTGTCCAATGTCACTTAACTAAATAAGAGTCTGAGATAGCATTTAAACCCAATTGTCTCCTGAGTCAAAATCCAACATACTTTACAATATTCCTTGTGTTCTTGACTATGAGGATAGTATGTTTGTCTTCCAAGGAACAGTCTATATAAATTAAAAAAGATTTTTCATCAGATCATATGATTGACCTTGAAATTAAAAAAAAATTGTCCCAGCAATTCATGAAACCATCTATTAAAGTATGGGTTATAATCTATGTAAGGGGAGGGAGTATCTGCACCAATGATATCATGGACCACAAAAGTATTGCAATCACCACTTGCAGGATGTGTGGTCATGCTCTCCAAATTATAATCAGTTTTTTGAGCAGTATGGAGTATCCTTTAGAAATCCTCATTCTCACATGTAAAGAGCTGATTTACTTGATCAGAATAATTGTTTTCAGGGTCCAAACCACATCGATACACATCCCAAGCTTCTACTTGTTCTCCCTTGGTTGGAAGTGATTCATCAATGTATGGCAAAATGGACTTGCTCTCTTGACAGTCATCTTGAAACTTGACTTCTGGAAAGATAGTCTTTGGGGTACAATCCAACATATGACTACTGCTCTGAAGGTTTTTCACATCACATACATTGTTGCTGTATTTAACAACAGGTGATTTATAGGCTTGATAGGATACTTTAGTAGTGGTAGTGATCACTGTTTGCAGAGCTGGAGCTGCTGGTGAGGCATTCCCTAGGTATCTGCAGGAATACTCTGAATTATAATAAGGGTGAGTGGTAGGAGCCTGGAATTGTCCACAGTCATTCCTCTGCCCACAGACAGTTTTCCCAAGAGTTGCTTTCCTCCCATGATGTTTACTGGAGACATCCAAGTTCCTGTCATGGGTACTAAGTGAATTGACACTACACTGTCCATTGAGATAAGTCCAATCTGCATCACTATGTTTTTTACTGGAATCTTTGTAGAGATTGGGAAATGGGCTAGAGTTTATGTAACTGGGGACTGTAATTTCATAGCCACAAGTTAGCCTAGGCACATAGATTCTAGGATTTGGACATTTCTGAAAGGGAGGAATTATGTCTTCTTGAAAGCAGGCTGAGTTGTAGAGAGCTTTGTAGGAATCAGATTTTTGGAAAGAAGAGTAAGGCTGAGCAGGAATAGGAAAACTGGTGTCTGTAAATATATTAAATCCTTCTAGGCTTTCTGAGCTGGACAAAGTATTTATGAAATGACCACTGGTGTCTTGATATTGTTCAATCTGAAAAATAAAGCAAAGGCAAATGAAGAATAAAATGACTCGAATGTTTTAACATGTAAATGATAGCAATAACCTGTATTTTTTTTGCCCCAGTACACTTCTTAATTAGGAAACCTCACTGGAAGAAAAGCATTCTGAAATGAATAATGTATCTTTCAAATAGATTAAGATGCAAAATCTCATTATCTTCTATGCTAACAATTTTGTAGAAATTATATTTTCTTCATTCTATATCAACAATTGTTGTTAGCTCCTGTAACTTGGAGAAAAATTCCAGGAATTTCACTGGAAGAGCACTTTAAAATAGCATTTCCAAACAGTAAATCAACAAACATTAAGCCATTTAACTTCCCTGTACTTTGATTTCTTTAACTGTAAAACAAGGAAGAGTAGATTAGATGACTTTTAAGGTCCTTTCAACTATTTATATCTATAACTTATCCAGTCTTATTTCCTATCTACTGCTTAATATTCATTGTCATCTCCCTTCCCTCACCTACATTCTAGTCAGGCCAATCTCACTGTCATCCACAAGTGAAAATGGGTTAATGGTCCCTTCTTACTGAGGTTGTTCCAGTTCACTCCAAATATTCTCTTTCCCCAATTTTTGTTTTATTGATTACCAGAATTTCAGGGTTTAGTACTCAATTATTTATTGATTGTATTATGTCTTTTATAGTTTGTCTCCTTGATTAAGGAAGCAAGCTATCTAAAAAAATGAAGGGAAAAAAGGTCATATTTTCTGTGTATTCTTCAGTGCAAAGCACAGCACTGAACACAAAACAGATTGATTATCTGAATTTGAACTAAAGTAGGGGAAAAAACTTCTCAGACTTCTAAAACTAGCTAGTTAAAAATAATAAATTTCCATTGACACTACATGATTTTTTATCTACTCCTTAGCTAAAGTTAAGATTTAATAAGCAGGTAGGGGAAAGAAGTGATTTCCCTCATATTGTAGTAGAACTGTGTAGGGAGAGCAGAGCAGAGGAATTGATTATATAGGACAGAGCTACATAGGAGATTCCCCACATGTATTATAGGGAAGAATGACAATACCCATATTAATTGGTCTCTGAAGAGCTGTGTGAAACTGGGTGATTTGCAAAAGGCCATATAGCATCATAAGAATCTAAACCCAGTGCCCTTGACTCCCAAATCAACACATTGCTTGTGCCATTGTTCATAGCAACACTGGGTGCACCAAGAAACTGTCTTTGGAAAACAGATTTTCCTGGACTGAATTGCCAGGAATTGTTTGCCTAGTCCTTAAGTCAATAGAATGAAAGACTCCCTAAAATGTATATTAATGTGATTATTTTTGTATTAACATTTAAAAAAGAGTAATCTCAAATCCTTTCTTCCCCTCATTTTCATTGCCTCAATTAATCACTCTATCAACAAGCATTCATTAATCGACTACTATGTCTTGCCATTGGACCCAGATGACTCTAAACTGGAAAGTGAGGCAGGTGACTTTGCACAGCTCTCCCTTGCTTAAATACGATTCACTTGCATGTCATGGTATCATCTCCCTGATGTTATAGTCCCCTTCAAGAATGAAGGACAAATAACAGCAACTATCCCCAGTGTGATAAAATGTGGAAACAATATATGTACAAATAATGTAATCTTGCCAACCTCTTAGAGTTCTAATGAATATAAAATGGAAAAATAAAGGGGCTAATTAAAATAAGGAACAGGAGTTTTTTTTCCAGGATATCCCCATGTAGTAGGTTCTTAGTATATTATTATCTCAATGAATGAAGAAACAAATTTACACTTTTTTAAACTCTAAAGCACCATACATATATAAAGTAATACCTGTGACTCCATGTTCCTCTTTTTTTGAATCTGGTGAGAGGATATTTGTCTTTTAATAGCACTTCTTCTTGCTTCTGTTTCTGATTTACTTTCTGGTCTTGGGTGATCATGAACTCCTTTGGCCTGAATCAGTTCAAAACATTAATCATACATGTGTTTACCTAAGCATAGATAAGAGCTAAACAGTTCCAAGAATCTTAACTTTTAAAGAACATTTGTTATAATAGTTTATGAGGTACTATATAAAAAAGATTTCTGTTTATTCAAAAGTCCTATTGTTATGTAGCTATGTTAAGCAAGATTCTCCACATAAACTATATTAGATGTATTTAGAATACGATTTAGGGCTATTTAGTCATGACCTAAAAAAGGGGAAGAGAAGGGAATAAGCATTTACATAGCTCTCACTATGTACCAGGCAGTTTACAAATATGATTTTATTTGATTCTTACAATAACTCTGCAAAGTTTCCTTATTATACAGTTGAGGAAACTTGAAGCAGTTTAAATGATTTGCTCAGTCACATGAGTAGTAAGTACCTGAGGCTATGTTTGAACTCGGGTCTTCCTGACTCCAGATTCAAAACCCTGTGCTACCAGATTACACTAGGAAACAGGAAATTTGGATTCTAATTCCTCCTTTCCTTTTCCTCTGATCACTAATTACTTTTGTGACTTTGAGAAAGAAATTTAACCTCTCTGGGTCTTAATAATCTCATTTAGATATCTCATAATACTCCACCTCATTGAAAACATGGACTTAAATAATGTATATCTTAAGGTCTTTAGGTATATTTGATACTCGATTTTATCATGACAAATAGTCCTTTAGAAGAAGTGTAGTCTTGAAAAATGACTTAATTTCCTTTTTCCTTAGTTTTCTCATCTATAAGATTAGGGGTTTAGACTAGACAGCTTCTGAGAATGTTTCCCTTCCTGGACCTACAAGTCTATGTAGAATTGACCTAAATCCTTATATAGAACATAGATTCATCTTACTTGGAAAAATATTGCCTTGCCATCGAGTCTCCAGAAGTTGGTAACAGGGTAGCCACTATGACCTCGGCAAGGTATCAACTCTAAAGCCGAATTACAATTGGGACATGCTTTTTCTGCAAGATCAAGAGAGGATATTAGTAGGCTCTACAATCAAAACACTGACACCACAAACTTTCCCAAATGATGGAAAGATAATAACTATACTTCAAAATGCAGTTTGTTATCTTAGATCACTTGATCAGTGACCAAGCTAATTCACTCCATCTAAATAGCTTAACACACCAGAATATCTCACCATCACTTTGTGTGGTCACAAATTTCCAGGCTCTGTTAAAACCCTCTGAATTAGCTGACGTAAGCATAAGAAAAGAACCAGAGAATCTGGGCTCAGTCAAATTAGTATCTCAATTTGTGAGGCTGCCTTTTCCCTCTATAGTTTTCATTCCTCCCTTCTATTCACCTCTGTGAAACCTATACCCAGATTTTACCAGCACCTTCACAACTTTCCATCTTTACTTTTTCCCTAGGGAAACCTGAAGCAAAGGCACAAAATGACAGAGCTGTTTAAATAGAGGACAAGACATCCTTCATGGCTTCTGGAAATCTGTCTTTCTAGTCACTTACACAGTGTAATTTGAGTACTGCTTCTTCCCTCCTCACCTCTTAATATCCTTTTCATCTGCCTGTCACAACTGAAGATTCTTTTCTTTGGGGTGAGGCATTGGGATTGTATCTCTAGAAATGTCTTGGTAAAATATAAACAGTTGGGGCACTAATGGAGGTAGCATGCTATAGGGGAAGAACACTACATCAGAAGAAGGCATGGCTTTTAGTCCTGGTCCTGCCATTGCTGTGTGATACTGAGCAAGTCACTTAGCTCTCCAGGCCCTTTTTTCCTTGTCTATAGAATGAAAATATTGGACTACATCATCTCTCAGCTCTAAAATTCCACTGCCTTGATGTATCCAATTTTGACCTTAGCTCTAATGATGATTCCGGTGTTGGGCTATCTTAGGTTTTGTGGAATTGATTACAATAATCACTCCACACCTTATCCCATTCCATACTTGGTTAAAGATTTCTTGTGAAAAGAATGACCACTTCTGAGAGTAGATAGGAGTCAAAAGGAGTTATAAGTGCAGTGGAGTTTTACTGCTAATAAAAGGAGAAATAGAATTAAGTTCTTATTGTAAAAGGAGTATTATACTGAAATCAGTATTTCTCCATGATGGTGAGAAAAAAGTAGGATGATACTTTGATATTTTTAGTCCTGAAATAAAGAGTCACTTATTTAAAATAATAATATGATAATAAAAATAATTATTTTATAATTAACTAAAGAATTATTATTTTAAATAAGTGGCCCTTTATTTCAGGGCTAAAAATATATAAAAAAACAAATTCCATCTATTGAACTCAATATTGAGCAAAACTGTGGAATAGATGAAATTTATTTTTTCTAACTTAAGAGAATCTCTCTCTCTCTTTTGCCCCCCCAGTTCCCCAAATGAGACTTTCCCATAGGGAGATAGCTGCCCTCTTAACTTAAAGACACCAAGGCAAACTTCATCTGCTCCACAGTTTTGCCTAAGACCAATTGTGTCTGCCTATGTTCACAATTCAATAAAATAAGTAACCCTTTATCTGAGAAATTAAAAATCTTAGAGCATCACTCTACTTCCTTCCCATCACTGTGGAAAAATAGTTATTTCAGAATAATGCTCCTTTTACATTGAAGTCCTACTTGTGGTCCTCCAATGGGATCGTTAGTAATTCATTTAACTCCCTCAGTTTCCTCATCTGTTAAATAAGGGTGCTAGACAAGATGATGTCTAAAGCCCCTTGAGATCTAATATTATATGACTCTGAGTAATCTCTTCCTGCCCTGTCCCCTACCCCTTCTTTCCCTTTCCCCCTCCTCCCCCTAGTCCCCTCCTTTCTGGCCCCATCTTACTTTGTTGCTTTTGCCGGGCTTTGTCACAGATGGCAGGCCGAAGTTGTAGCTTCGAGCCATCTGGTAGGTAACAGCTCCCTGCACATACCACCACGCCAAGGCAAGATTTCTTGAGGATCAGACAATTGTGGTTGTTGGTATTCCTCATGGCCCAGCCACTGAGATGCCGTTGAGCATTCTTCTCATCCCCTCTATAGATGAAGCGCACATAGCCATCTGGCCATTCTCTGAAGTGATCAAATTGTTTAGGCTCCTGAAAGACATGGGGAAATGGAGGATGGGAGATTGGGAATGAAGAAGAGAATGAGACAGGGAAGAATAGAGAAGGAAGAAAGAGACAAAAAAAGAGATAAAAGTTAACTAGCATAGAGAAAACTAAATATTCAACCCTCCATCTACTACATTAAAAATAAAGATTCAGAATTTACATTAAGGAGAACCAGTTCCTTTCAAAGCCAAAAAGTCACTTGGAAAGACTTACATGAACTGATGCGAAGTGAAGAGAACAGAACTAAGAGAACGTTACACAGTCACAGCAATGTTGTATGATGATCAACTGTGAATGACTTAGCTACTCTCAGCAATACAATGATCCAAGGACTCATGAGGAAAAACACTATCCACCTCCATAAAGAAAACTGATGGAGTCTGACTACAGATCAAAGCATTTTTACTATTTTTCACTTTCTTTCTTTTTCTTTTGGTGTGGGTTTTTTTGTCTTTTTTAATAACATGACTAATATGGAAACATTTTGTATGATTATACATGTATGATTTATAATTTATATCAAATTGTTTACTGTCTCAGAAAGGAGGGAAGATGAAGAGAATAGGGAAAGAATTTGGGACTCAAAATTTAAAAAAATAAATGTTAAAATTGTGTTTATATGTAATTGGGAAAAATAAAATATTATTCCAAAAAAATTTTAAAGCTAAAAAAGGAGATAATTTTGACAGATAATAAGTACAGTCATCTTATTTGTGGCTCAGGTACAACATAATCTGATGATAATCACTTGATAATGAAATGGGATATTAGCAAGAATACTAGGCTTTTATTCAAAGGAACTATGTCTCATTTCAGTTATTTATTAGTTATATGAACTTGGGGAAATCACTTCATTTCCATAATACTCATTTCACTCACCTGCAAAGTCCTTCCCACTTTAAAATTCTCCAAAGTTCCTCACAGTTTATTTTTTGATTTCATGAAAATATTTCCAAGTCCATACCAGTGAACAGTGTGGAACTTAAAGTCAGAAAGAATTGTATTCTAATCCTGCCTCAGACATGTACTAGGAAAAATCATTTAACTTATCTTAGCCTCAATTTTCTCATCTCTAAAATGGGATACCTATCTCATTGGATTATTGTGAGAATTATATGACATAATATGTACAATGCTTTATAAACTTTAAAATATTTTTACTATATATAATTGGCAGAATTCTAGCACAAGATGATTTGTATATTCTATTCTCTTTTCATTGAAATAAAATTTAACTTGTAAGTATCTTCACCTCTCTACAATGTTCTTTCTCCAGAGTATAATATTCATTAGTGAGCCAGCTGTAGTCCTAATAACACTTTATGAGGAAAGTACATAATACAATACATTGACTTCTCTCCAAATCTTGCCTGCCATTCCTTCTTCATTATACAGTCATATATCCTTTAAAGTAAAAAAAGGATGCCTTGAACAAGTAAAAGGGAATTCCCTTTTATCAGTGTGTCATTAAATGAAGAGAAATGGGAGGCAGCAGAGTATATGGAAAGAAAATTGAATTTCATGTAAGGTTCTGAGTTTGATTCCTCCTTTCTAGCTGAATGGTGTCAGGCAAATTCTTTAGGATCTTCTTTTTTATTAAAGCTTTTTATTTGCAAAACATATTCATGAGTAATTTTTCAACATTTACCCTTGCAAAGCCTTCTGTTCCAAATTTTCTCTCTTTCTCCCCACCCCCTTCCCTAGATGGAAGGTAGTCTAATACAAGTTAATTATGTTAAAATATATGACAAATTGAATATATGTATACATATTTATACAGTTATCTTGCTGTACAAGAAAAATCAGATCTACAAGAAAAAAAACCTGAGAAGGAAAACAAAATGCAAGGAAACATCAACAGAAAATGTGAAAATGCTATGTTGTGATCCACACTCAGATCCCACAGGCCTCTCCCTGGGTATATATGGCTTAGGATCTTTAAACTTAAAGTTTTCTCATCTATAAAATGAGGGGGTTAGAGTAAATGATCATGAATGAATATTCTAGTTCTAAATTTATATCCCATGATTCCTCAACCCATTGCAAACTATTTCATACCAGTTAAAATACACTGCAGCAGTGGCATGGAAAAAAACATCTGAATGACCAAGAGAGTCTAATGTGAAAGTCCGGTTCACATTCCACAAAATAGCTATATAATCTCTAAAATAGTGTTTTATCAATTCTGGGAGGTAGGTGTTTTTATTGTCTTCATTTTATAGTTGAGGAAAAGCAAAATATCTTGCCCAGGGTCACACAGCTACTTAAGGTCTGAAGCAGAATTTGTCCTTAGATTTTCTTGATTCCAGGATCAGTGTTCTATCTATTGTACCACCTAGCTGCCTTTATGTATGTCATAAGTAATACATGAAATAGTGACTTATAAAAAGCATAATTATACTTAGATATTATTATTTTAGCATCTGGAATCAACAAATAAATTCTAGAACTAAAAGATATCTTAACTCTTAAGCCATATGAATATTTGCAAATAAATGCCATTTCATTAGGATGAGACATATTGAGAAAAATAATTTTCCTTAACTCTGAAAAAGATCTTTTTTCCAAGACATATAGGGAATCAGCAAAACTATATAACACCTCAGAGAGTATCTTGCCCAATTTTCTTATTTTACGGATGAAGAATATGAAGCCAAGAGGTGGCGTGGGGAGTGTTTAAAGGACTTGTCCTAAGTTATATAGGTGGCAGATTTCAAAGGCAGAATTTGAATCCAAGTCTTCTGACTCCACAGTCAGTGTTCATTCTACTGAGCCACAATATCTCCAATAATAAATGTTTATTTAACTGAATTTTCTAATAAAGCTTTTGAACCCACACCTTGAAGCAAAGGGAAAAGTTCACATTAGACCCTAGTCAGGGAGTGATCATTCAGTTTACCTTGAACTTGAAAGTTAACTTGATGGGAATAAGAAATAGAAAATTTTGTGGGTGGCAGCTTTGGGGTTTGGAGGCAGAAAACTAATCTTGCCCTTTCAGGAACATTTCTTTACAAAACCAAATGGAGAATATGTTCAATGTCCAAAACTGCAAAAAGATTTCAGAAGTGGGATTCATTTTCTATAAGTTGAATTCTCACTTTTAAAAATATAAATCTCCTCTTAACAACTTAGTGACATTTTTGTATCTCTGGAATTATATCTATTCTCTACCTAGGAAATAAAAAAAGAAATAAAGAAAGAAAGAAGAAAGGAGGGAAGGAAGGAAGAAAGAAAGAAAGAGGAAGGAACAAAGGAATGCAGGAAGGACAAAGAAACGAAAGAGAGAGGGAGGGAGGAAGAAAGAAAGAAGGAACGAAGAGCTAACATTTATATAGTGCTTACTATGTGCCAGGCACTGTTACTCACTTTCTGAGTATTATTTCATTTGACCACAGGAACTCTCCCTTTCTCCCAGAGAACTAATTATATTTATTTATTTAAGAACTCAGTCTGTTTTTGATGGCTATCAAAATTAAACGCTTTCATAGAATTTAGAGCTGGAAGAGACCTTGGAGATCATCTACTCCAATCCCTTAAATTCATAAATGATGAAACTGAAGACCAGGGAGTCCCTATGATTACATAGGTAGTAAATGGCAGAGCTGGGATTTGAAGCTGAATCTTTTGACCCCAAGCTCTGTACTTTACAAACACCACGGACTTAGTATAATAAAGAATTCAATATTTTAGGATTATAGTTACACACCAATTTTAAGAGCCAGGGCTCTTAAATCTCTTGTTTCTCAAGCCAATATTCTTTCTCCTGTCCCACATTTTCTATGAAGTGGTGAGGTTAAGGTTTTCTATGCATCAGTTTCCTTACTCCATCAAATGAAATCATTAGATTAATTAATTCTTAAGGTCTAATTGCCTTCAAATTCTTTTTTCTTATGCTCTATAAATTCTAGGTCTCTGGACTACAAGCCTATGACTCAACTAAACAAAACTGCCTTTCATTCTCCTGTTGTAGTTATTTTCTAAATATATAGAATCAGGCTTCATTTAGTTCAAGTTTTCATTTTACAGATTAGAAATGTCTTCATAGACTTTTTAAGGATCACATAAGGAAATCAGTTAAGCTGCTTTATATTATACTTACTTTTATACTCTAAGTGTCTAATTACTTAACTTATTCACTCACTTTGAATTCTGTTGACTTTTGGATTGTTCAAAAAAATCAGTCAATCAGTAAGCATTTATTAAGTGCCTAATATTATACTAAATTCTGTGAATGTAAAAACCAAACACACACACACACACACACACACACACACACACACACACTTTTCCCTCAAAGAACTTAGGAGAAACAACATGGTTTCTTCCAAAATTCAGATCCATCCTCAAGAATTGCAGCATGGTTGCATATATTCAAAAGAATAACATTTAGGATTTAAGGGCAGTTTGAAGAGTAGAGCAAGAAAAAGATTTGAGACTTGCCAGTACTACTGTGACTCCTTTGAAAAGGATGATTTTGGATCTGATGTAGAGACTGGTAAATTTGAATAAAATTTAATTGCATTATTTCACAGTCACACCTTATGTTTTTTACTTAGAAGTAATAACATATAAATCATATGAAACAGGTTTTTTAAATCTTTTCTGTTCATTTCAAAAAGATGCAAGCTTTCTTTTTCTTCAGGAGAAGCTTTTGGGAAAATCAGGATGTGAAGATCAGAGATGGATTTCTGTTCTCTTGTTCTAGTTCAATCTAATCACCTCAAAATTGCATGGAAAAGTCAAATTTCTGAAAATTGATTTGTTTACAGTAGAGGCAGTTTCTATCTCTTTTTACTACAAGGGAGTAAAGGCTTATTTCTGAAAATTAGGAAACTGGACCTAAATTTTGGGCCTTTATTCTGATAAAGGGTTTCACTGGTATCTATGCAAAGTAAAACTAAATAGCTGGTAAAAGGATAGATAGGTGGGTGAATGTACATTTCTGCCTTTCTTTTGAAGGAAAACCCTAGTGGCTCAATATATCTAGCTCTTCAACACAGTTCTCACTTACTTGAGGCATTTTGGGATCATTGATGTCCCAGTTGAGTTTCATCCCGTAGGAGCACATGCAGTCACCCTCCTCAAAGGCATCCGTTGCCATTTTCGACCGTCTCTTTCTCTGCTTTCTTTATTCTTTCTTGCCCCAAGGCAAAACACCTCCACCTAACTCCCTGATCCAGAGAGTAAAAAAAAAATCAACAATAATTTTCAAATTCAAAAGGAAGTTGGAGAGGTTGTTGTTGTGTTGTTGTTGTTGTTGTTGTTTTGCTAATAAAATAAAAAGTTAAATTTTAGAAATTAAAGAGGTGAGAGAGAGAAGGGAAAGCATCTCCCAAGGAGAAGGTAAAGAGCTTAGGAAGACTGAGCTGTGTCCCAGTCCAGGACTTTGGTGCTGAAGAGGACAGGCTGCAAGGATGAAAGCCCAGTATGAACACTTCACCACCAGCCTGTGGAGGCTCCTCCTTGCTTTATGTAGACTAAAAAGGGAGGGCAGTTTTTTCTCCCCGCCTTTTCTTTGCCCAAAGTCCTGTAACTTCTGAATTGTAGATCTAATCAGTGGACAGACCCCCTGAATACCTCACTCCTTTGAGAGACTAGAGGGAGTCTGTCAGGCCCTCTCAGTTGAGGGGGACTGGATGCAAAGGAGCACATCTAGTATGCAAGAGGCGGCGGCAAACTTCCTATTTTAAGTGAGATTACCAACTAAATCCTGCTTCCCGAGATATATAAGAGTAGTGGGCTTCTGCTCCTGAATCTGCCTTCTGCAGACTAGCTATGAGATAACTTTAGAAATTGTGTTTGGGTCACTAAGCCTGGTCCCAAAGAAAATACGACAATGCACAGCCCTTCCTTTGTAGAGGTGGGGACAATGGACACGAAACTCTACATACCATTTTAGACTTGGCTGAGGTATTTGTTAGTTTTGCTGAACTGTTTTCTCCTATCTTTCTTTTTCAATTCTTTGTTTAAAGGATAGCTGAAAGAGAAAAAAGAGGAAAGATACATACTAGGGGAATGTAAATGATGTAAAATCAAAATATTCCAGAAAAATTGAAAAAAATGTAGAGAGTTCTATTAAAGCAGATACTTCAGCATAAACCAAAGCTTTGTAAACTAGGTTGTAACCCCTGTATAGGGTCACAACTGAATTCAGGGGTTGCAAATTATGATTTATCACCAGTAACTGATTTGTATACCTATTTTATATACCTGTATACCCAGGGTTGTGCAAAATTTCTCAGGCAAAAAGGGGTCACAAGTGGAAAAAAATTATGAAGGCCTGATATAGACAATTTTGCATAAACCTAAAGATATAAGGAATTCTGATTTATATTCCAAAATTACTGAAATAAAAATTAACTTTACAATCATGTAGTCCAACCTACTTTCTTACAGAGAGGAAACAAGTCCAGAGCTGAGTGACTTGACCACAGTGGCATAGCTATTAAGTAGCAGAAACTAGTATTCAACCAAGTCAGCTGGCAGCCAACTCCAAAGTGCTTTCTAAAACAACACCTTGGGTGTCTGTGCTGCCATCATCTAATTTTATTAGTTTGCATTTCCCAACCTTCAGAGTTTTTTTGTAAGAACTTTTAGGGTGTCATTTTCCTTTGCAGCATGCTGGAGAGAAGTAGCTAAGCGCCTGCTATCATATCCTGTCCACAAACTCACTAGTAGAGTGCATACTGGTTCTTATTTCCATAGAAGAGAGTGTCCTATAGCACAGTGACTTCCATTTTCTTTCTCCATAGTACACTGACTTTTTCAAAGACATGTAAGCCATGAGTCCACTGACAGGAAGGTGTTTTGCATTCAAGAGTTACTGATTGCTTTTTGCTAAAATGCTAGCATTATTGAGAGCCATCTCCAGTCATCCTGATGTGTATCATGCTACTGAACCCATATGGTTCCAGAGGAGAAAATGAGACTGGTGGCTTTGCACAACTTTCCCTAACTTAAATTCAATTCACTTTTAAATCATGGCATCATGTCTCTGATATCATGGTTCTCTTTGAGAATGAAGGACAAAGAACAAGTTGTGGACATTTTCTGGGAGCAAAACAACCTTTTCCTTCAAGATGAGAATTTCTTTGAGCCCATGATTTTCTGGTTCTGATAATTTTCTAGTGTATACAAACTCAATTTCCCTGAGATTCTTTGAAATAGCTAAATTATTTCACAGAATTCCTCTTTGATCTGGGATATTTAAGGTGGTGGTGCTAGAGACTGGGAAAGGATTTCAGGGGGCTCAATATTCCTCCTCACATGGAAAAGTAAAGGAAATGAAGGGAGACTCTCAGTTCCTGAAGAGACTTGATTGCTTTTATTGACTTTCTCTGCATCTTTCCTAGTTCCCAACCCAGGATCTAGAATCCCTTTTTCTATTTCCCCAAGTAGGATTTGGAAAATGGAGTAGACTGGTGGAAGAAGGTAATGAAGATCAGAGTTGTTTTTTTTTTTTTTTTTTTTTTTTTTTAATAAAACTGTATTGGCTGGGCATTGGAGAATTGGAAGGAGGGTACTTTAGAATTCTGGCTGAGTGGGTAGAATTGGGCAACTGGGGATCAATCCTTGTGGATTAAGTGGAATCGGAAGTGAAGACACTCAAGTCCAATTAGTATGCTAAGAAAAATAAAGCAACCAAAGTCCCAGGAAACCAGGAACTCCTTGAAAACTATAGTGAAGTGCAAATTCTCAAGGATGGTAGGTAGGGACTGTTTAATTTTTACCTTTGTATCCCTAGAGTTTCACATTGGTTTTTGCACAAAGTAGGTATTTAATTACTGTTTAAAATAGAATACGGAACCTCTTAGAGGTAGTGAGGACAGAGAATCAAGGACAGTTTTAGAAAGCCTTGGAAGTCCTGTAAGGTTCAGTCTGACTTGGAGATTCTGTGATAAGCAAAAACGTTTTCACCCTGCAAGTAGAACCTGCTATAGACAATAGAATGAATACTATTATTATTATTTAATAAATACTTGCTGTTAGCTTGTTACTACCTAGAGGGTAGGCAGAGCCCACCTCTGCAGCCATTCTGCAGGTCTCAGCTGTTTCCCCAGGATAATAAGAATACTTGCATCCTTTCTTTCCTTCAAGTGCTTTGCCACTCGCATTGATTGATTAAATCTTTGCTAAAATTCCAAAGGCACTACTTGGGAGATTAGGGAGGTCGAAACTCCACAAGCCTTAAATCTTTTTTTAAATTTTTTTATTATTAAAACTTTTTATTTGCAAAACATATGTATGGGTAATTCTTCAACATTAACCCTTACAAAGCTTTCTGTTACAAATTTTCCCCCCTACTTCCCACCCCTCCCCTAGATGGCAGGATATTCACTACATGTTAATTATGTTAAAATACTTGACAAATTGAATATATGTATACATATTTCCACCCTTATCATTGTTGTGCAAGAATAATCGTATCTACAAGAAAGAAAAATCAGAGAAAGGAAACACAATGCAAGCAAACATCAATAGAGAGCATGAAAATGTTATGTTGTGGTCCACATTTCGCATACCTCTCTCTGGGTGTATATAGCTTTCTTGACTGAACAACTGGAAGTGGTTTTAAACATTTCATTGTTGAAGAGAGCCATGTCCATCAGAATTGATCATCATATAGTTTTGTTGTTGCTATGTATAATGATCTTCTGCTTCTGCTCATTTCACTCAGCATCAGTTCATGCAAGTCTCTCCAGGCCTCTCTGAAATTGTCCTGCTGGTCGTTTCTTACAGAACAATAATATTCCATGACATTCATATACCATAATTTATTCAGCCATTCTCTAATTGATGGGCATCCATTCAGTTTCCAGTTTCTAGCCACTACAAAAAGGGCTGCCACAAACATTCTTGCACATGTGGGGCCCTTTCCCTCCTCTAAGATCTCTTTGGGATATAGGCCCAGGAGAAACACTGCTGGATCAAAGGGTATGCACAATTTGATAACTTTCTGAGCATAGTTCCAAACTGCTCTCCAGAATGGCTGGATCTGTTCACAGCTCCATCAACAATACATCAACGTCCCAGCCTTTCCACATCCCCTCCAACATTCCTCATTATCTTTTCCTGTCATTTTAGCCAATCCGACAGGTGTGTAGTGGTACCTCAAAGTTGGTCTTAATTTGGAGCACCTTTTCATATGACTACAAATAGTTTTAATTTCATCGTCTGAAAATTGTCTGTTCATATCCTTTGACCATTTATCAATTGGAGAATAAGCCTTAAATCTTTTGCTGGCATTTCTGTTGTCCTAAAACAGAAAAGCCTTTTACACAGCATTTGCTAAAGACTTTGCCTGAGTCATAAGTTTGTTCTGGGAAATGGGGCTCTAGAAGTCTTTGTCTAGCTGGTTCATGGACCTATGGTAGCGGATCGAGGAAGGCTGTGGGAGGAGCAGAGGCGTTAACGAGGTTTGCGGGTTTGATTCACGGATTCTCCAGCTTCTTAGTGCTAGCCAGGTAGCCCACAGGGAAAAGGAGCCCCGTGGCTTGTAATTATGTAGCTGGGGCCAATCCACCGCGATGGAGCAGCTGCTTCTTATCAGCAGAGCGCTGAGAGCTCTACTGGGGCTCTCTGGAGCGACTGAGAGGGTTGCTCTGTTACCCGAGCTGCAGGATGGTGAGTAGTATCGGGAAGGTCCTAGGGGCTCAATCCAATACTTTGCCTTCCCCTCAGTGCACAGAGAGGTTGCAGAGAGCCAAGGTCCCCTCTTTTCTCCTTGGGGCGAGTTAAATTAGAGCAGTAAAGGAATTGATTTTCTGCTTCTAGAGGTACGTTACTATAGTTATATGTTTACCGTGGGACAAATTCCAGCCACTAAATTGCAGTAGCATTTGCATTTGAGTTCCTGGATTCA
Organism: Myrmecobius fasciatus; assembly: GCA_023553655.1. Lineage (NCBI taxonomy): Eukaryota > Metazoa > Chordata > Mammalia > Dasyuromorphia > Myrmecobiidae > Myrmecobius > Myrmecobius fasciatus. The sequence goes on along the minus strand of JAJPUD010001645.1, from coordinate 221,978 downwards.
AATTCGGGTTGGGTCATTTAACTAAGTTCCGAAGAAGTTTAGTTAAGATAACTCCTTCTGGGATCCTCTTGGTGCTGCAGGTTGGGTGAATAGTAAATCTTCGTCTTTGGAAAAAAATTCATTTTGCCTTGCTTGTGAAAAGTGTTTGTTAGAGGGGCTAGTTGGTGCAGTGGAGAGAGTGTTAGCTCTAAAGTCAAGAGGACCTGCGTTCAAATATGACCCCAGTAACTTAACACTTAACTGTGTGATCCTAGGCAAATCACTTAATTCCAATTGCCTCGCCAAAATAAATAAATAAAAATAAAAACAAAAACAAAGTATTTGTTAGCGTCTTAGATAAGGGCCGTAAAACAAAAACAAAATGCTGCTTAAAATAACTACAAAGACAAAGAGCATATGACAAAGTGTGTGATCATGTCCCAGCGCTTTTTTAACGTGGTATCTGTGGATATTTTGATAACTATATTTAAGCATTTCTTTGTAGTCCTGTCGTTTATGTATTCAAAAACATCATTCTGAAGAAAGGTCCATAGGCTGGTGACTTTGCACAGCCTGATGTCACGGTCCCCTTCCAGAAATGAAGGACAAACAACAGGTTGTCAGCATTTTCTGGGTGCAAAGCAGCCTCTTCCTACAAAATAAGAATTATTTTGAGCTCGTGATTTTCTGGTCCTGCTAATTATCCCGTGTATCCAAACTCAACCTCACCTAACTAATCAGCTAATAAAGTCTATATGACAAGCTTTGAACTGAGCTCTTCCTGAATCTACTTACCTAGCATCATGTCCATTGTGCTATGATACTGGTTGAGTGACCCTTGATAAGTCACTTCCAGGCAATTATTGGATAACAGTTGCCTATCTACATTTGTAGAGGGACTTTTCTTATAGTGGAGCTCCCTGCCCCGATGAAATCATATTTTTGTAATGAAAAATTAAAAATTCTTAAAATTATGAATGGACCTACAATTAACATTTTTAATTGATTTGGTCTGATTTTGAAAATGGTTTTTCACAGGCATTTTAACTTTCCATATGAATGATCATTTATTGATTCTCAGTTTTAAATTTTTATTTGTAGAATCACATTTGAAATGAAATTTTGGTTTGCTATTCCTAATGTTTTATTTGTTCTCACAGATGATTTAAAAAAAGACTGGGAGTAGTTTTCTTGTATAAATGGCTATATAAAGGTTTTAAGCTAACATGTTTATTGTTCATACTAAAACTACAAACTTTTTAATATCCTTATTTTAAAATAATGATAAAAATCATTTTTTCTCCTTGAAAAATTATTGGAATAAAAAATGAATTTTTTTTACCATTTTCAGATTGGGAATAAAGCTTCTTTACATAAAGATATCGTCACTGAAGATGATAAAAGCATGTCTGCTGAGTTCTCTGTAAGAACAAACTTTATTTTATGTTCTCTTTACTACTTTATACAACAAATATTGTTTTTTTTTTGGTATTTCCATCACTGAACTTACTCTCAAATTTGACCTCTTATGCTACAATAGTGAAACTAACAATTGAAATTAGTGAAATTAAAAATAATTGTAATTTATAACTTACTTATATAATTTATTTTAGATATAGATTATTGGGTGTTAACTTCAGGTTTGCTAAACTTTTGCCAAAACAAATGGAAATTTAGGAAATGGGGAAATATGTAAGTTGTCATATTTTCATGACAATCTTGTCATATAATTTGATCTGTAAGATTGGAATATCATGGCATTTTCATGCTCTTGATTGATGTTTGCTTGCATTGTGTTTCCTTTATCTGATTTTTCTTTCTTGTAGATATGATTTTTCTTGTACAACAATGATAAGTGTGGAAATATGTATATATATATATATGTATTTGATTTGTCAAATATTTCAACATAATTAACATGTAGTGGATATCCTGCCATCTGGGGGAGGGGTGGGGAGTAGGGAGGAAAAATTTGTGGCAGAGAGCTTTGTAGGGGTTGTTGAAGAATTGCCCATGCATGTGTTTTGCAAATAAAAATAAAAAAAATAAATTAAAAAAAAGATTGGAGTATTATAACATGTGAGACATCACATATTCAGATTTTTAAAGGGACTGAATGATTGGGGTGTATATCTTCTGAGAGAGAACAGAGAGACCTCCTGACCTACAAAAAGGCCAGTTGTAAGCTAACGTATAAGTAGAAAATATCCAATTTACATATTTTTATAAAGATCCTATTTCCTAACTACTTACTGCTTTTATTATTTCTAATGGCATTATTTTTTATTTTTATTTTCACAATAGCTTTTTATTTTTCAAAATTAATGTAAAGATAATTTTCAACATTCATCCTTGCAAAATCTTGGGTTCCATATTTTTCTCCCTCCCCGCCTCCCATCTTCCCCTAGGCAACAAACAATTCAGTATAGGTTAAACATGTGCAATTCTTCTAAACATGTTTCTACATTTTATGCTACTCAAGAAAAATCAGATCAAAAAGGGGGAAAAAGGGAGAGAAAAAACAAGCAAGCAAACAATAACAAAGGTGAAAATACTATGTTGTGATTGACATTACTTTTGAACTACAATTTTCCTCCTTCATTAAAATCAGTAGTGTCTCTAAAGGAATTAGTACATTTATATTTGGCAATTTTTATCATTTTAAGGACCTAAAGACTTGATTGACTTTTTTATTTTTTAAATTATAGAATATTATTTAGTACAGTCATTTTGGTTGTACATGATAAAACTGAAAAGAAACTCTCAATTTCATAGTTCTATTTCATTTCTACCTTTAGCTTAAATTATCTCCATGCTGAGTTTTTAGTCATGCTATTTCTGTTAAACTCATATGTATTAATAAACTTTATTTAAAAGTGTTTTCAAACTTCTTTCCAGCTGCAATCACTTATAATTGATGCAGTTCATGGTCATGGATTTGAAAAAATAGAAGAGTATTTGCAGCAAAAAGAGAATTCTCTTTGTCAAAAATACAGCCCACACTTATTGCTACATCTTGATAGATTGATAATTAAGGCAAGTCAAGTTTTTGTTGTTAAAATATCAGCATGTGTTTTCTGAGCTTCACTAACATTGTGGCATGAAAATGCAGGAGTTGGGCAAGAATGAATTCCAGAGAGTTTCATTGTTGCTGAAATGTATTCAGAGGCTCTTCAGAGATGATACCAATAAAAATGAGCAGCTCTTAATTCAACAAGGATTGATCCCAAAGATAAGTGTCCTAATTAAATAGAGCATATCCTTGGATGGTGGCTTTTTTAGTCTTAATCTTTTTTTAAATTTTATATCAGAATTATTTCTTGATAATACTTTTCTCTCCCTGCCACTCATTTTTAGGTGAAAAATTTGTTTGCTTAGCTTGTGTTAAAATAGGTGTTATCTTTTCTACTACTCTCAACATCATATATAAGGAGAAATTTATAAGGATGCTCCTTGCCAGTACTTCATGTGAATTATAATTAGTCCAACACTTAGAGGTTAAAATGACCTACCAGTAAGAAAATTGACTTGAAGCCAGGAAGACCTGGAGTACTGCCTGAGCCAAGTGTGTGATCCTAAGCAAGAAAGATACAGGTGGGCGTTGCCCATGAAATCACCATTCCAACCCTAATCCCTTAACCCAGAGATGTGAGTTCTATTTATGGGCTGCCTTTTTAGATGGATAAATATTGCCACAACACATAGCTAAAAAAGCCTCAGAAGTTTGTTTAAAATGGAATCTTTTGAAAACAAAAAACTCATTTTTTCACAGATTTTTCTGTATAAAATTGGATCTATATCCTTCAATTCAATAAATATTTAATTGCCTAGCAGTTTACCATCTATTGGAGATATAGGCAATGGAGACAGATAAGTATAATAAAAAAGAGGATAATAGAACTCCAGGAAAGACAAATTGTTCTAGGGAAATTTGAAGTTGGAAAGGATTCTTAGCTTTGGGTAGAGTAGAGAGGAAAAAAAAAAAGGTGGTACCTTCATTGAATCCCAAGAAATGGATTATTTGAAAACTTTTTTTATTCCCCAGGAAAAGGTTTTGACTGCAGCCAGATTTGTAGCAGGATAAATGTTTAGAATTCTCGAAGTTTTTATTTCTGTAGTACTGTCTCAAATCTGGGATTTTGATCTGTCACTCACATCCTAGAGATCTATTAAATAACTATAGCTCCTCTAATTCTTTCATCGGAGTGGCCTAGTTTTTTTTTTTTTTGGTCTAGATTTGTGATTTCATATTTTAGGAAGTTTCAAATATGGAATATCCTGAGTCATCTGAGGTGAATATAGGCATATGTTAGTCTTGGAGACCATTGTTAAATTATTTAGCATGACCATTTGTACCACATAAATTGGTAATTGCCACAAATCAGGGATTGATTATATAGACTTAGTGTTAATAATGCATCTTAAACTTATAAGCATACATTATCCTCTTGTTAAATATTTAACAGAGGACACCTTTGAGTAAATAAATCCCTTGCCTCTGGTCACACAATTAGTGTATGTCATGAGCAAAATCTGAAGTCTTTTGACTTCAAAGCTGGTCCTCTAGCCACTATACCATGTTGCCTTTCTTTAGTATTATATGTATATGTTTTTATTTTACAACATGACTTTACCTGTATGTTTTTGTCCAATAGAAAGTCTGTTGTACTATAGATTGAAATTCCTTGTGTATGAGGCTTCAAAGTGTATTAAAAAAAACTAGTTCTTTTTTAAAAAGCTGTTTTATAAGACTGAAATTCTATAGTATAAGCTTTCTTTAGTAGAATAAACAGTTGTGACAGGATCATTCATGACTATTTTTTTTATTTGTACATGGCTTCCTGGTTTGAAAAAACTATTGGATTTCTGACCACTGGAGAACTAATTATAACTGTGTCCTTGGTTAAAGTTATAGAAGACTTTTTAAGCACGGCCTTGGTAAGATAGAGAATGGGAATGGGTGGGTTTTTTTTTTTTTGGTCAGATGACATAATTAGACATTTTTAAAATCTTGAGGTTCTTTATAGAGCTTTGCTGTCTGTAAAAATGTGAGTTTAGTGAGTATTTCTAATTTAATTCTGAGACTTCTACCTAACATGGAAACCATTTTCTTGTAGGCAATTTAGATTTGGGAATAGAATGTTATATAGGAAATTGTCTTCCTTCCATAAAATGGGTATTGGTAACAATTGAAAAGGACTTGTTTCTAGACATATGAAGGGGTTAAAATTGAAGTAGATTTGTCATCGGCTTTTTCCCCCTTTTGCTCTCCAGTGGCATAATGCTGAAATAAGGGTTTCTATTCTTGTCTTAGACCCCATTGGCAGTCTGAAGCTGATTTCTCAAAATAATGCTTTTTAAATGTATAAAATACATAGAATTATAAAGGAAGCCAATTATATTGACATGCAGTTAACAAAACAAGTTCATAGACTCCAAGTTAAGAATTTTTGCATTTATATATTTATATTTTTGAAGGCAGGGTGAAATGACTTGCCCAGAGTCACACAAGTAGTATCTGAGGCTACATTTGAACTTGAGTCTTCCTGACTTCAGGGCCAGTGTTCTATCCAGAAACTTCTGGCATTTAAATTAAAGTTAAATTATTTATTTTTTTTAAAATAACACTGTTGTATAGTTTTTCAGTTTCTTCATATGTGTTTCCCTTTTTATTAGGTAATTTCCAGATGCAGTCATAAGGGTAAGTAAATTAAGCAAGAAATGATCAGCAGAAAGTCTAGCAGAGCATTTCAGGTGTCTTGTTAGAATTTTCCACAAAGTCACAGTCTAGGTGTCAGCTTTTCAAGAACTCTATTTTCTATTATTCATTCTCCCTCAACCCACTCATCCAAATCTAGCTAGTTCTACCTTCACATCATTTCTGTCTGACACCTGATTTCTGATTGCTTCAGGTTGTCATTTTTCACCTAAATTATTGCAAAAGCCTTTTAATTAGTCCTTAATCCTGTTTACTTCAGTTTCCTCAGCTGTAAAATGAGGTAGTAAAGGAAATAGCAAACCACTCCGTTGTCTTTGCCAAGAAAACCACAAATAGGGTCAGTAAGAATAAGACACAATTGACAAAACAACAAAACCTTTCCTATTAAAGTCTATCCTACACAGAACTACCAACAGCTTTCCTTAAGCACAGATCTGAGCCTATTATTCTCATACCCAATCAACTCTGTTGCCTCTAGGATGAAATAGACATTCTTAAGTTATATTTTAAAACCTGTTGCTATCTTGCCCCAACATCTTTTGAGCTTTATTGGCTATTACTCCCCCTCCCACTCTCATCCAGCCAAACTAGACTTCTCATTATTCTTCACTCTGTATTCTCTATCTTTAGTCTCCTTGCTTTTGTATTAGCACCCCTCATCCTCAGAATGCATTTCCTCAGAGTCCAGTGTCCCTTTAATAGGCAGTTCTATCACCATCTTTTGCATGAAAACTTTCTTGCTCTTTGCCCCCTCCACCAACCATTAATGCTGTCTCTCAAATTAGCTTGCATTTAACTATTTTGTATTTATTCACATATATATCTATGCTGTATCTACTTCCCCATTGGAATGTAAACTTTTTCTGACAAGGGATTCTTCCCTTTTGTTTCCTTGTAGCACAGTGCTTGATGCATGTTAGTCACTTAACAAATATTTGTTGAAATACTAATCTACCTAAGGATGCTTAAGTTCTGAAAAATGATTTAACAGATTTATTGAATACAGTACTTGCAAGGTGAAAAAACTAACAGTGTTCTTGCTCTGAGTAACTAAATAATACCTCACATTTAACTTAGTTTATAGCAAAGTGAAAGTTTGACTTATATTATGAGAAGCGATTGAGCTCATGAGAAATGTCAGACAGAAAGTACAACATAAGAGATTGAACAATGAGCGATTTCCAGCTGTGGAAAGTAGAGCAAATTTCAGGGAGTTATCAGCACCTTTGCTGGATCTTAAAGGGATGGAATTCAATGGAGGGAGGTGATTCATGCATAGTAACTGGTCTGTGCAGTAGTATTAGGAGGAGAGGGATTAGATCAGAGAAGAATTAATAATTCATTTTACTTAAAGTAATTCATACTTTAACTGAGCCAAAGTAATGTGGGGGAAAAAAGACTAGAAAATTATGTTGGTGCCTGATTATAAAGAATGATGTATAATAGGATAAGAAATGTTTTTAGTTTTTTAGGAAAGGAACATCTGTTGAAAGTTTCTGAGCAGGAGAATGCTATGATCAGATCCATTCATGCAATATGAAGATTGTTTTAGTAGTGATCCAATTGATAAGAGAAGCTGGAGGCATAGATGCTAGGATGTCAGGGCCTAAACTAAGGTGCTAACTGTCTAGACATACATAGCAGGATAGGGTAGGAAGGAAAAATCAAATTAAGTTCAACAAATAATTAAGCGTTTATATGTGGGGGAGGATACAAAAATAGACATGAAAGAGACCCTGTTCTTCAGGAATTTAGTCTACAAGGATAGTTGTGAATAACTAGGTACAAAATAATTCCTATTTTACAGATGAGGAAACTGAGGCAAACAGTAGTTACGTGATTTTTGTCCAGGTTCATGTAACTAATAAATGTCTGAGACAGAAATTGAACTCGGGTTTATCTTCCTCCAGGCCGAATGTTCTGTCCACTGAACCGCTTAGTTGTCACGTGTATTAATGTGTATGTATACAAACACATGCATGCATTCACATGTACATATGCATGTTTATATAATTAATGTGTATATGCATAACTAATTATAGCTATATCTATCCCTCTTTCACCAGAGAGGCAAAGTTGACAAAAACCGAAATAGGGAAATGCTAAATACTGGAGGAATTGGGGAGGAGGGGGGAAGAGGAAGAGAGGTAATTAAATGCACTGCTGATGGAATTGCAAACTGTTCAGACTTTTTTTTTTTTTTTTTTTGCTGAGGCGATTGGGGTTAAGTGACTTGCCCGGGGTCACACAGCTAGGGAATGTTAAGTGTCTGAGATAAGATTTGAACTCAGGTCCTCCTGATTTCAGGGCTGGTGCTCTATCCACTGCGCCACCTAGCTGCCCCAGTTCCAGACATTCTTGAAAGCAATTTGGAACTATACTCCAAAGTCCGTTAAACTTTTCATATGCTCTGACTTGGTGATATTACTAGTCCATACCTCCAAGAGATGAAAATAAAGGGAAAAGGTCCCATGGTTACAAAAATATTTACAACAGTCCTTTTTGTGATAGCACAGAATTGAAAACTGAGGGGGAATCAACTGAGTCATGACTGAACAAGTTGTGTTGTATGAAGGGAATGGAAGCACTATTGTGATGTAAGAAATGAACAGGGAAAGAATTTCAGGAAAAAAATTTGGGAAGATTTGTATGAACTGATACAGAGTAAAGGAAGCAGAATCGGAGAACAATTTTTATGATAACAGTATTATAGAGATAAGAATAAGACTTGGGAAGTCTGATAAACACAATGACCAATCTCAAATCCAAAGTCCTCATGACACCTAGAGAGACTTCCCCTCTCCTCTAGGAAAGTTTGTTTTGCTTGACTATAAATATTTTTTCATAAATTTTTTCTTGCCTTTTAAGTGGATGGAGATCTAGGAGAGAACAACAACACAATTTGCAACTGAAAATAAAATTGAATTTACAAAAGGAATAAAAAAGTGAGAGTTAGAAAGGAAATCAGGCAATATAACAATTAGGGAAGGGAATTTCTGAATTTATAACTTTGAAAAAGGGGATCAATTTCTGGTGATGGCTAACAGTGAAGTATTGGCCACTCAGTAAATGGCTGAAATAGGTTAGAAATGGATTGAAAAGTTGAAAAACAGGTTGAACTGTGAACCTAGAATGTTAGAAGTATCATCAACAGGGACTGTTGTCAATTTAGGGATCAAAGGGACTCCCCAGCATTCTTTCAGGGGAGTCTACAAAGTCAAATCTATTTTGAGAAAAATGCCAAGATATTATACATCTAAGAAAACATCTTAAAATTAAGATGTTTTAGTTAACATGACAAATACCATTCAATATAGATAGACAAAAACCTTTGTGGAGGGGAGAATGATTCTCAATTTTTTTATTTATATTTTTTTAAGTGTAAAAGGATTCTGGAATCAAAAAGTTTTGAGAACTACTGACCTTTAGGAAAACTGAAGTTTCTTAAGGATGAAGGGCAGGGTTTGGAGTGGAGAAGAGCAAGGTGTTGAATTTATTGAGGCAGATGAAAGGTGTGACAGTGACAAGAATCTGCACAACTTGTTTGTAAGTGTATCTTGAAAGAAGTTATTGAGGGATAATAATAAATCAAGGGTCCAGAAATGGCTGTTTATTAGCCTCTGCCTTTATGAATCACAGAGCCATTAGAGAAGTAGCCAACAGCCTACTGTTGTGCTGAGGAAGATGGTATCTGTGTAGGAACAATCAGATCTTAATTAAGATGAAAGGAGTGAAGAAGTTCTTAACAATCAAGTGGGAGTTTCAGATGGCATATATTTTAGAAGGGGTGGCCAGAGGCAGGTCAAGAATCAGTAATGGCAAGTTTGAGGATAATTAAATTCCTGGTAACAGGGGAAAGAGGATTTTTTCCTAGGTTAGACAGTAGATCTGAATGCAAGCAGTTAAGGAGTGCCCCCTTCAGATTCATAATGTCATACAAAAGAATAAACTTGTAGAGAAAAATGACCCTGAGATTTCAACTAGGATATTGTAAGATGGGAACTACTTGGGCACAGACAGTTCATGGTCAGATTATTGTAGTTAAGGATATCCAAAAGCTGTGACGCTTGGCAAGTTGCTAGAGGTTTTAAAAGGTGTAGATCTTTAAAAATATTTTTTCAAATGGCTTTACACTATGGAGTCCTTTTGTTATGATAGAATCATACTGTTATTTGTAAACATGAATTGCTTAAATTCCTCCATAGCAGGGGTCTACATTAGAGTAACTTTATGGAAGAAAAGAAAAAAAGACCAGGTCTTATCTGACAATAACTATCCTTTAGCATCAAGCTACAAATGTGAGCTCAAAGAAACCTATGTTAGGACAACGAAATTTATGAGAACTTAATGGAAGCTCAAACTTACAAATTTCTATGCAGTGTATAATTTGACCAGGATTAGAAGTACCTGCCTACCCTAAGGTCTCTATCCAGTACAGACACCAGTGATTGAAATATTACTATTAGAGAAATATTACTATTATGCCCATTTCAAAGGTCTTCTTTTAACTTACCTTTTAATTCTCCTAGAAAGTAAACCTACCACAAACACCAGTACACATGACTATTATCATGGAAGCTCTTTGAGGCTATATGTGAGGGTGGATCCAGTGCACTAAAAGGAGCAAGAGTATAGAAAGTTGTTGGGTGACAATGGCACACATTCTTTTTGTAACTTTTTCTAGAATGACCCTGGTTTCTGCCATCTTGTGATGTTTTAAATTTGGCAAAAGTTGTATTGTTGCATTTTTTTTTTGCCTGTGCCTTTTTGATATTCTGCTTTTAGGAAAAAGCCAGCTCTTGGATTCATTCTTAATTAACTTAGGACTTCTAGTGGCAGACAAGACAATTGATTATTTGATTCGGAAGGAGGTAAGTTATAACTGATGAAAATAGTGGCAAGTATCACATAGTGAAAAGACTGTGGAGTTAGAGGATCTGAGGTTAATCTCACTTGGGACACTAGATAAAGATCATCTGACTTCCTTGATCTTTTTCCTTACTCACCAAATTAGGCAGTGGGGCTAAATGACCTCTCAATAACTTCCAGTTCTAGATCCTATAAATGATTAGGAAATCTGGAGGTGGAAATCATATTTGGCTTTACATGTCATATTTAGTCCCTCCTGCCCATCTGGTCTCTCTGTTCTCTTCAAAGGCTCTAAGGACTCTGAACTCCATCTTGGAAAAAATTCCTCGGGGAGAGATGGAGAAATTTCCTTTATCAGAAAACAAAGTTTCTCTTATGTAAGTAGCCTCCTAGCTAATTGTGAAATGTTCTAAAGGCTATAGCATGGTATAATGCAAGATAAAATATAAGACCACATTCACTGACATCTATATAGTACTTTTAAGATTTGTGAAATTCTTTCTATGTTATCTCAACCCTAGAGTATTATATTATTTGTGCTTCTGGCCCTGAGGTGTTATCTTCTTTAAAATTAGATGCTTAGGAAGAAATGGTCTCTTGGGTCACTAATTATGGGCTATTCATATAGGATAAGAAGATCAATCAATATTTATCATTTAGCAAACACCTCAACTGTGCTAGGCTTTGTTTTAGTTGAGAAATAGATTAAAAAAATGAAGCAATCCTTAGTATTAAGGAGCTTATATTTTATTGAGGAGACATGTACATATATTCATCCAAACATATATACACTCATGTATATATACAAGTATATGCAATACAAATGTAAAATAAATATGAAGTAGTTAAGGAGAGAAAATGCTAGTAATTAGGAAATTAGGAAAGTCTTTGAGTGGACAGATATACTGTTCAAATTGTATCTTGTCACCCAACCTGAAACTGGCCTCTGACTTATGGGAGTCAGGACACAAACAAGTTCTAATTTCAGAGTGAAGAAAATGAAGGTTGCAAATGGAGGTCCCTGCTCTGAAGAAGAAGAGGAGCTTAATGCTGCTGAGACTGGGGCACTTTATATACATGACAGGAGTTGTACTACAATATAATCCTTCTCAAAACAGTTCTCATGGTTGACATTTCCAGGATCCTGTGGGAATAGTCATTGTTTCAAGTTTTGGTTCCAATTACTTTGTGGGGGTAAAGAATTAGAATTCTGTGATGGGAACAGGAGTACGGTATCTGGCAGTTCAAGGAATAAGGATTGTGAACATGTGATGGACACCTTGGAAGAAAGTGGGAACTAAATCCCTCAGTGAACACTTAGCGCTGGTCCAGGAAGTTCACTTTGCCAGAGTGATATACAGAGCAGAAAGGATTATTGTTATGCTAAATTCAGGCTATAGCCAGCTTGCTTGGATTTTAGCTCTGGGAAACGCTATTTCCCAAATATTTTGATAGTCTTGAAGGAAGAGAGATTCTCTCAGGTATAGGTGAGGAAGAAGAATGTTATATGTATGGGGAATGTCCAGGGCCAAGACATAAAAAGAGAGATGGAGTGACCTGGGTAAGAAACCGTTAAGATTGCTTCCCACACTCTTCAAATTAGGGAAACTAAGTATTGTATGTTGAGGCTGCAAAGATAAGCTGGGAATAGGTTGTTAAGGCCTTTAAAGATCAAATAAAGAAGTTTGTCTTTAAATTCATTACAAACCCACGGAGGCTTGCTGAGCCGAGGAGTGGCAAGTTACTTACTTTAGGACACTCTGCAGGTTATATAGAGGCTTAGAAGGGAGAAAGACTAAAGAAAGGAAGATCATTAAGGAATTATTGTAATAGTCAATAAGAGGTGATAAAAGCTATCACTCTTTTAAGGTATAACTAAGGGAAGAAACAGATGCAAGGGATGTGGGGGGAAAAAAGGGAATCAACATGAATTTGGTAACTGATTACCTAAGGCAAGAGAATGAAAGTGAAAAGCTGAAAATGACTTGCAGGTATTAGAACCGTATGATTAAAACAGGGAATGGAGATTGTTGATTTATCAGGAACATAACAAGGATTTTTGCAGTAGTTGAATTGGGCTTTGGATGGCAACTTTTCTCAGATTTATATATCACTATGGTTTATAAAATTCATTCTTTCCAAGAACCCTGAGGCAGTTAGTACAAGTATTATTGTCCCCATTTCTAGTTGAGGCTTTCTTACAGTATAAAACCAAATTGGAAACGATGCTTTTATGATTCTGCTTATAGGTGATTTCACTAATCTTAATTGCATGTTCAGACATCTGGGATCATTTCCTCCAATTTTTAAAATAGTTTTTAATGTAGTCTTATAATTTTGACAGACTGCTTAAACTTAGTTTTAGAAGTATGTTTTTGAGCAATTCAAGATATTTCTGGATTTTCAAGGCTAGCATCATAGATATGGCAAACTAGATAGCTTATTTTAAAGTATAATTACTTGTATTACTGTTTTGGAATTTTGTTTTCCTTTAGAGTTTAAGTAAGCATGAATTACTTGACTAATTGAGTACTAATGCAACCACTTTGTGAAATTTCCATGAGACTTTTTAAATGATACCTATAAAATGGAGATTTAAATTATTTTGGATTTTTTTAAAAGGCTTCAGCACTCCCTTTTTCACTTTTTACTTTGGATTTTGTTGAGCCATTAAAAATAAATAATTAAGGATGGTGGGCTAGTTATATCTTCATTAAATAAATGAAATCCTAAACTCCCACATCAAAGTTTAATCTGAATTGAAAACTGATAAATAATCAAATGCAGATCATGTATCAATGATCAGAGGTCTTAAAGAAATTGAATTTCCCTTAGGTGACAGATATACTTGCAATGAGTATAAAAGACATTCTTTCCTTAAGAGGTGTGAATCATTGACTAGGTACTTTAAAAATCTCATACCTCATTTCTCAGATGAAAAAACTAAGGCATAGGTATAGTAACTTGAATTTCACTTTAATTTATGAATACCTCAATTGGCTGTTTATAAGGTAAAAAGCTAATTCATGATTTATTAAACCTTTCATTTAACCATTTAATGTATGTTCAGGAAATATTTTTTCTTTAAAAATAGCTTACAATTTTTATACTGAACTTAAAAACTTTTAATTTGTTTTTTATTTATTGTAGGTGAAATTTAATCTAACTTAATGCTTATATATAAGGCTTTACTGTTTATTTTGAATTTAGTGAACTTATTGTATCAAATTTTTTTCAGGAAAGGCCTTGCCACAGCAATTTTGGAAATAGGTGGTAAGATGTTTAGAAGCCTTATTAATTGGAAATGCTTTGGTGTATTTTTATAATGCTATTTGTTATATTTGTGTAAGAATTAAATCCAGGTAAAATTAAAATAGATATTTTATTTTGCTAATACAAAATAATTAGTCATTTGATTTCAGTTACTATGAGAAGCCATCTTGGATAATCTTGCTTTATGTAATTATATTCCATAAAAATTTTTAACAAAATTAATTTTAAACTTTTATTTGTAAATGTATGTATTTTATAAATAGTTTTAAGCATCCTTTTGCATTTTAAGGATTCTTCTAACATCCCTTAATTCTGTGGGTCTTGAATCTGTCTATATAATTGGGTAGATTGCAAAGTAGTACCAAATTAATTGCTGTATGAAAGTTAGGGACGTAAATTTGAAGCAATGCTTGCTTCTGAAGAGAGAACTACTTTTTACTTTGTGTAAAATATAACCATTTTTGATATTTTTTATTTTTAGATTATGATCTGCAAGTTGCTCTTTCTGAAGCTTTGTGCAGAATGATGAGCAAAATGTCCCAAGCTGACCTTGCCCATCAATTGTTTGAAGATGACATTGTTGCTGAAGCTTTCAAACAGATAAGGGACAGAGAATTTGAGACAGTAAGAGGCCCTATTTAGAAAACTTAATTTTTCGAACATTAAGCACCTAGATAATATGGGGCATACAAAAAGTATGATATATGCTCACAGATAATTTTTTAAAATAATATTTAATTTTTCCTCAATTACATGTGAAAACAATTTATGAATAAAGCTTTGCATTTCAAATTTTATCCTCTCCCTCCCTTTTCCATTCCCTGAGATAGTAAGCAGTCTGATACCGGTTTTACATTTGCAATCGGATAAAACCTATTTCAAATTTGAACAAAAAAAAATGAAAGGAGAGAAATAGTATTTGGCCTATATTCAGATTTCATCAATAGTTCTTATTTTTAAGTAGCTTTTTATTTTCAGAATACATGCAAAAATAGTTTTCATCATTCACCCTTGCAAAATCTTGTGTTGCAAAATTTTTTCCTTTCTTTTCTCCTAGAGGGGGGTGGAGGAGATCCAAAGTGCCTTAAACATGTACAATTATTCTCTATATTTTTATATTTATCAAGCTGCACAAGAAAAATCAGATCAAAAAGGGGAAAAATGAGGGGAGAAAAAAAACAAAAACAAACAACAAAAAAGGTGAAAAACTATGTTGTGATCCACATTCAGTCCTGACAGGTCCTCTTCCTAGAGGCAGATGGCTTTCTCCATCACAAGTCTATTGGAATTGGCCTGAATCATCTCATTATTGAAAAGAGTCATGTCCGGGGGCAGAGTTGAGATGGAGAATAGACAGGTCTTTGTTTGAACTTTTCCTGGATTCTCTCAGATCAACACCAGATCAAGCCTCTGAACTGGTTTTGGAGTGACAGAATCATACTGGAAATCTAAATGTTCTCTTAGAGAAAAATATTCTTTTAGAAAAATGTTCTAGATATCTATCAATCTCTTTGGAATTTGTGACAATTCTAATTTTTGTGGACCTTGGTTCAACTTTGTGCCATAAAGTGGCCTTATTTTACTTCTATTGAATCCTTATGGGGCTGTAAAAAATTTGTCTTCATTTTAAAAGTAAAATACAAGTCAATAAGAATTTGGTTTATAATTTCAATTTTGAAACATAACAATTCTACCACTTGTTTTATCTTGAAGGACAGTAGAAGATTTCTTAATTGCCTAAATGATAAACTTGGTGATAAAAGGAGGTAAGATTCTGAATTTAAATACCTTTGGACTTAATGGTAGCAATAGGATTTAGAAGTATCTTTGATATTTTAGAACAATAAATGAAAAGGAAACTGACTTTGGAATTTGAAGACCTAGGTTTGAATCCTACCTTATGTGACTTTAGTATTTGTGTGAATTTGGGCAAATCACTTAATTTCTGTGGTCCTCAGGTTTCTGTGTAAATTTCACAGTAATCTGTGAAATGAGAGAAATGGATTAGAAAGCTTCCAACAACTTTTCTTCCTTTATCTGTGATCCTAGATGCATTATTTTCCTTGTTAGAGACTGACCAACTATATTAGCAACCAACTTTGAGATTTATTGGTTGAATCTTTGCCCAATTAAATCTCCAAAGAGATTTAATAATAGCTCGCTTATGAGAAAGCTTCTAAATTTTTGTTTTGGTTCAAATCATTTTTCTAATAGTATGCAATTTTGCAGGGTTTATACATTTCCATGTATTGCTGCCTTTGTTGATGGATATGAGGTAATATTATTTCTCTCCTTCCCTCTCCCCCCCCAATTCCCATGAATGTTCAATGCATGCAGTCAATTTATGAATGTGAAATCTATTTTATTGTGATATGGGGAAAGTGCCATAAAATCTTACTCCATTGCCTCATTATGGCATGTGGATATGATCCTGTTTCTAAAAGCTATACCTGTTAGGATTATACCATACTTGAAATATTTAGAGTCCCAACAATTCACTTATATCCCATGTGCAGTTTGTCCAAACAGCCTGAGTACAGAAAGCTATATGCCAATTATTCGTGATGAATTATTTGGCCCTGGCAATTTAATGAGCAAAGAAAAACACAAAAACCCATTCACTTCTATGTAGCTGCCTTCCATTTATGTAGTGGTGGTAGTAGGATGATGGAAAGAGGGCAGAGAATGCTAAGTACTACAGAGTTCTTAGGTTATCTATAAACATTAACTCGGCTATCGGTATTCCAATCGTGAGATTTTTGTCTAGTTACATACCATTGGAGGAACCAAATCATTTTTATCTTAACATTTTCTCTATACACAAAATCAGAAGACAGAAAAAAGTTGCAGCCAAATAGAATTATACTTCCTCTGTGCTTCTTGGAAAGTCAAATGAAGCTGCCAGGGAAATTAGTTTTATTGTGTGTCCAAAGGTAACAAGAAACATTTTCTTTATATTTGTTCATCTCTAATTGCAATACTTATAATTGATAAGAATTTACAAACAGATCACAACAAGGAAAATTGAAGTTTTGTATATGCATGTTTTGCAGAGGATAGGAAATATAAATGAGTAATTATGTAAAGAATCTAATATGATCCTGCAAATTATCAACATAAACGTTGAAATTTGGCAACTACAATGGAGAGAGGAGAAAGTAGGTGAGGTGATTGAAAAATACAGAAGAGGAGAGAGACCAAAGATTAAACTATACATAAGGTTCTCACATATCATAATGAATGCTTTTTAAGAAAAGAACCAGAAAGTTGTAGACTGAGCAAGCACTAAGTAACATCACAAGAAAATAAATTGATTATATTTTAAATTTATTTAAAAATTGATTATATTATATTTATATTAATTAATTATTGATTTGGGGATCCTGATTGAATCTGCTACATACCAGAAGACCTCTATTTGTTAAAATAACAATCAAAATTAATGTAAAACTAGAAGAAGAAAGGATGGCAATCAATGAAAACAACTTCCTCACCTTATATAAACACATAATTGATATTATGAAATAAAAGAATAGAGGTTGACTATAGACATTTCACATAGAAGCTTAATAATCAATATCAGTTGCTATAGCAAGGAGCCCAAAATACCTAAAAGCTGTCTTAGTGAATACTTGATTTGCTAATCAGAAACTTATGTAGTAGCCAAGGGCAATACTAGTTCATGTAAAAAGCATATTGTAGGATTGTCTTTTAATTTTCTCTACTATTGGCTTTCACTTTTGTAGAAGAATTCATCCCATTCTCATTCACAGTAAGATTACTAACTCTGCATTCCCCACCATCTTCTTTTTCCCAGGTAATACTCTTCTCTCTCATATCACTCTTTCCTTATTAGTGTTTTGCTTCTTACCATCACCTCCTTCAGTTTGCTCTCTCCTTTTCAGTCCCCCTTTCTTATCCTTTTGCCCTTCTATTTTTGCCCTCCCTTCTATTAGCTGCCCCATTTCCTTTTTCCTTTCCTCTTCCACTTCCGTTACATATATCTTCCACATTAAATTTTTAACCATTTTTTTCCCCTTCCATTTATCTTTTTATGCTTCTCTTGCGTGTCTTGTATTTGAAGACCAAATTTTTCTGTTCAGCTGTGGTCTTTTCATCAAAAATGATTGAAAATTCCCTATTTCATTGAATGCTTCATTTTGCTAGGTACTTGATTCTTGGTTGTAGTCCAAGCTCCTTCTGGAATATCATATTCCAGGCCTTTTGATCCTTTAATGTGGAAGCTGCCGGGTCCTAGATAATCCTAATTGTGGCTCTTTGATGTTTGATTTGTTTCTTTCTGGTTACTTTCAGTATTTTCTTCTTGATCTGATAATTCTGGAATTTAGCCACTATAATTCTTAGAGTTTTTATTTTGGAGTCTCTTTCAGGAGGTGATTGTGGATTTTTTCAATGACTGTTATCCTCTGGTTCTAGGATATTAAAGCAGTTTTCCTTGATAATTTCCTGAAAAAATGTTTTTTTCCCCATCAGTAACACCAGTTCATTATATAAATTCATTTTTAAAAATCTTGTAGAGAAAATCAAAGAAATCTTGGCACGAGAGCCAACTATTCAGAGTCTTTACACTAATACAAAACTGGAAGGAGAACAACAAATAATGAAAGATGGAAAAGATTTGCAAAAATTTTTATAATAAATTCCTTTCACAATCAGTGACAATGAAGCAGAACCACATTTGGATTTTTGACATTACTGTCTCAGATGTACTTATAGAGGAAGTAAAAATGCCTCTCAAAGGATCAAAAATTGGGAAACAGATAAGACTAAATGTAGATAAAGAATATCCACAATAAAGGCTGTGCATTAGGTTTCAGGGTGGCATGAAAGTGAGGAGTACAGCTGGTATAGAGGAGGTCAGACTGAACTAGGAAGGAAATTAGTTGCTGTGACTTTAGGTATAGTGGTTACAGGCAAGAACTCCTGAATCAGGTTAGCAAATGTGGAATTATCCTGGCAAACAACTACAATAATAATTATAAAAAGAAATGGAAAAATTATGATGTGAAAACAGGAGCATATCACAGGGAAGAAAGATGTGCCCATTTCACTTTTGAAATGTTTATCATGAAGACTATGGTCTTTGTAAATACTTTTAATCATGGGAATAGTAATGGGCAACTCTTCTTCACAAGAAGAATAGATGAATCCAAACACAATGTAATTTCAGGAAGTAATAAGGATATCCTTTGTCCAAATATTTTCCCAACCTAATTGATAATGTTTGATATTTATATGTCATACTTCCTTGCCTATGCAATTTACTGCAATTTTCAGCAGTTCTCTCCCAGATCATCTTAGAGTATGTATATGTATACACATCTTATATTTAATGTTATAAATACCTCTGAGATTGTAATGTTAAAATTCATATGTGATTTGATTTACTATCTTTGGTGGCAAAATCAGTTTATTATAAAAATATTTGTTTTTTTCTGATGTTGTCTTCTCTTTTCATTCATTTTTTTTCATACTGTCTCCCCCATTAGAACTGAAGGCAGCAATTGCATTTACCTTTCTTTATATCTATAACTCTTAGCACAGAGTCTGACACATAAGAACTCAATAAATATTTTTTGACTGATCACAGAAGAAAATAATGCCTTTTACTTCATGATATAGAAAGATTGTTAAACTTAAATATTCCTGGGAGAAATAACACTTTGACAAATTCATTCACCCTAATAATGTTCTAATCTTATATGGCACTTTCCCTATAATAATCCCATGCAAAGTAATGGGTGGGGGCTGTCTTTTCATATCTATCTTTGAGGGTCAGGCTCATTCTTTTTAATTCCATGAAGTTCATTTTCAGTTGTTTTTTGGTTGTTTTTTTCATTTGTATGATTATATTGTGTATATGACTTTTTCTTGGCTCTGATCATTTTAATCAATTAATGTAAGTTTTGCCATGTCTTTGCATAAATCATATTCATAATTTCTTATAACAAAGTAATATTATTTCATCATATTCATGTGCCACATCTTGAAGATTGATTTATAAAGCAATTTTGTCTTTCACTAAACTATATAGGTATAGGGAAAGGTCTCAGAAATAAACTGTAATGTCTTTTTCTTCAGTTTCACTCAGAGCTCATGTGGCTTTTCTATGTCCAGGAAAGATGATAATATTTTCTTCCTAGTACAGAACATAAACTGAAGGGCCATAAACTCTAACCAAAGAAAACTCCAGGTTCAATCTAGGTCAGTAAAGGAACTCTATACATGGGATAGCTGAGCAGGAAGAACTTCCTGCAGGGGGGTTAAATCTTCATTAATATATTTTAGGTTTTCTTTTTTCCCCCAAGTGGACTCATTCATTCCTGAACACTTAAATTTCAACTAAGTTATACCCAATTCCAAGAGTTACTCCATATTGTTTTTTTCTTATACTTAATTTTTACAAACATTTCTTTCCTTTCACACTATGCTCTTATTGAATGATGAAAAAAATCATAATAAATATTCTTAGCTCAGCAAAAAATCTCCACATTAGTTAGCACAAAAATGTATGTCCCCGGCACACAGAAAGAGCTATATAAATGCTAGCTTTATTGTTATTATGCCATGAAATCAGAGGAAAGACTGGAAAAAAATGCAGAGCACAGTATTAAATACTGAGAGAGAGAAATCTCAAAACCTAATCCCTTCCTTGGAGTTTACAATCTAATATGGGAGATGTGACACTCATACATGATATATAGACATAAGTATAATTCAAAATACTTAAAATAATTACAAAACAAAATACTTCAATGTCTGAGAGTGAAAAGATCATTATGATCTCCGACATCCCTAATTGATCCACAGA
Source organism: Myrmecobius fasciatus (assembly GCA_023553655.1). NCBI lineage: Eukaryota > Metazoa > Chordata > Mammalia > Dasyuromorphia > Myrmecobiidae > Myrmecobius > Myrmecobius fasciatus. Next base: position 201,306 of record JAJPUD010001645.1, on the reverse strand, counting down.
TGATTTTTGAAGAGTTTGTTGTATTTTGGAACTTTTTAATTCTAGAATCAACACAGGAACTGATGACAATTTTTTCTCCCTGTATTTTTACTGAGAAGCTACAGAATGATTTTAGATAATCATTCTGTAGCCCAAATGTCTACCATCCCTTTATTTTTTTTAGGAGGCAATTGGGGTTAAATGAGTTCCTTAAAGTCACACAGCTAGTAAGTGTCTGAGCCAAATTCAAACTTGGAGTTTTCTGATTCCAGGCTGATGTTCTATTCACTGTGTCATCTACCTGCCCTTCTTTTCTTAACATTTTTTTTTCAATTAACTAGCATTTTTTTCTCTACTACTTATCTTCCCCTGTTGGGGGAGGGGAGAAAACCTTATGACAAATACATACATATATTTACAGGTATGTTATTTATTCACAGACATGTTTATATGTATATATACATACATGTGTCCATAGCTAATGCATATGCATATATAATATTTACTTATTCGAGAAAAATTAATTCTTACTCTGACCATATCCAAAATGTATCAATCTAAGTCAGTCCATCATTTCTGCATCAAGAAGGGGGGTAGCATGCATCATTGATTCTCTGAAATTGTGTTTGATCATTACACTAATTAGTGTTCTTAAGTCTTTTAAAACTGTTTATGATATTGTTTTAGAAATTATTCTCTTGTTTTTTTATTTTTAAATTTTTATTTGTTTATTCTATTACTCTGCATCAGTTCATAAAAACATTCCCTTTTTTTCTCTAAAACTATCCCTTTTATGGCAAATAGCATTCCATTCTATTCATTTATTATTATTCAATAATTATCAGCTTGTGAATGCCCACTGTTCTATATAGACAAAAATGAAACACCAAAGTCTTGGGGAAGCAAGAAAAATGGTCACTGAAATAAATTGCTCTAATTCTAGTTTTACCCTAGTTTCCTTTGTTTTTAATGAAATTAATATTTAGGAAAGACTTTCTTTTTTTTTCTTTTAGTTTGTCTTTTGAGAATGCACAAGTATGATGGAAATGGTCTTTGTTTTCAGGTGAAGAAACCACATGATGAAAACCTGGAGAAGTTTTGGATTGATTTTAATATAGGAAGTCAGAGCATAACGTTCTATATAGATAATACTGAGGTAAAGATTGGGTTTTTTTTTTTAACTACATCTGATTAGATCAAAATGCTTCTAGATAATTTGGCTGAAAGTGTACATTTTCCCTTTATTGTTCTTGTTTTTTTTTTTTTTAAGGATGAACTGTGGGATTCCATAAGACTTCTAAAGGAAGCAGTTAGCAGTTTTAGTATAAAAGGTAATACATTGATCAGGAGGAAGTGCTAAGTGTCTTGCCCATACTCCCAGATTCCTTATCTCCTCCCTCCCAGATTAAGGAGACTAAGAGGTTCAATCATCATTGCTTCTAGAGTCTGAGCACACCTTTCTAGGCCTTCCTATAATTATTATTATGATAAATCTAATAAATTATCCTATGCTTTAGTTCTGGAATTAAATATGTGTGTACATATATATATGCACACATACATATATACATATATATGTGTGTATGTGTGTGTATTCCTCAGTAGTATTTTATTTTTCCATTTACATTATAAAGACAATTTTCAACATTCATTCTTGTAAGACTTTGAGATCCAAATTTTTTTCTCCTTTCCTCCCTTCTCTTCCCTCTCCAAAACAGTAAGCGATCTGATAGAGGTTATATATGAACAAACATTATAAACTTATTTCCATATTAGTCATGTTTTAAAAGAAAAATCTAATTTTAAAATATGTTTTTAAAAATATATGTTCATGCATATGTGTGTGGGATGTCTGTTTTATCAACTTGAAAATGTACTTAGAGTAAAAATATGTCTTCATGATTGTTGCCCATCTCCTGGCATAGAAGTAATGGTCTGTTTAGAGTAAGACATACTTTTATGGATATATCTAATATAGGGATTTTTTTTTCTTGATATACTTGTTGGAATTTTTTTTCTTTCTTTCCTTTTTTTTCCCTAAATGTGGGAGGAAAAAATATTGGGTAATGAAAATAAATTAAGGTAGCAATACAAAAAGATAAGTATTGTACACAAGTGGGATTTATTATCTCCCACTCAGAACACCTATAGGATAATCATAGATTTTTTTTTTTTTTTTGAGACTGGAAATGGATCTTGAGGGCCTGCTAATCTAACCCCTTCGTTTTACAGTGAGGAAATAAAATTCCAGAGACATTCATAGATTTGTCCAAGTTGGTGAGCAGAAATTGAACCCAAATTCTGACTCCAAATTTGTTGTGCCTAATATTAGAATCCATTCAAAGTAAGGTCTCTCAAGAATTGACCTTCTTTGGGGGGTACAGCCACTTGAGACAGTATTAGTATTAGTATCCAAGAACACTGTATCTGAGTCAGGCCTTCTGAGTTGATTCTGTACTGATCACACAGTAAGTGAACCTGAGCAACATTGGGGACTAGGGGTAGATTAAGGGGATCACAACGACCCCCATACCTAGAGAAGGAAGAGAGACAAGAAATTAAAAGAGAAATTATGAAGGTACCGAAGATACCTTTTCATTTTTTCCTTAGTTTTGAATTTAATTTAATGCTTATTTGGTGACTATAAGAAACTGTTGTCTATCCAGCAATTTACAGAACAATCTATAAAGGCTCTCCATCCTCTCCTTCCCCATTAAGTAGCCCATAGACTGTTTCACCTGATATTAACCTTATGTTATTTTTAAAAGTAAGAGGATGACAAATTACTTTGTATTGATGTAAAAGAGGTTCATTCGGCCTTTCCAGTTAAAATACATACTTGGATGCCAAGTGTTGGAGTCTGATAACAGTTGCTTAAAAAGCAGCCCCCCCCCCCTCCAATTTATTTGGCAGCTAGGTGGCACAGTGATTAGTGTGCTCATTTTGAGTTCAAATTTGACCTCGGGCGTTTATAGCCCTGTGACTCTGAGGGTGTCACTTAACCCTGTTTGTCTCAGTTTCTTCATCTGTAAAATGAGCTGGAAAAGGAAAAAGCAAGTCACTCCACTATCTTTGCCAAGAAAACCCCAAATTAGGGTCACAAAAAATTGGATACAAGTCAAACGACTGACCGACAAGTTTATTGTCATATCTATACAAGGACTCACCCTAAAAAATTGGGGCAGGTAGTAATAGTGAGCAAATATTTTCTAATTCAATAATTTGAAATTATGAACAGTAAAACCAGTCTTTCAGTATATCTTCTATATTATATGTCCTCCTTTTTTTTTCTTTTGTTAGAAGCTGGAAAAAAGAAGGTCCTTGTTGTTTACCTGAAGAAATCTCTTTTTCTTTTCAATAACAAAGAAGTGATGAAAATAGAAATACATTTTGACTTACAATGCAATATACTAAAGACTTGCATGAAAGCTCTTGGACCAGACAAATATCTGGCAAGTTCACTTAGTTTTAATTTAATTTTTGCTCATTTAAAAACATGTCAGTATTTGTGATTATGTGTTTGGCATTAAAACATCAATCTCCATTGATAGAAAAGGTTGGAAAGTTTGAGATCTTTAGAAATAGTAGAAATTTTGTTTATTTGTAGATAAATCATGACTTTTAAGAAATGCAATGTCATAGGATATATAAGCCACTTACCACACCCAATCTCCATCTACAAATTCCATTTCTCCTTTTTTCACTTTGAGGACAAGATATTGTTTTGTTTTCTTGTCCCTGGTGGTTAGTATCAAATGTAATAATTCAAGTGAATTTGTTTAGCACAACAAACTCTTAACAAACTGGCTTTGAGTGCCTACTTTAAGGCTTACTTTTATTTTGTTAGTATGTCTCCTTCCTCATGCCTGCCTTGTTGAATCTCTGAAGCCTTTCTTCAAGCTTTCTCCAAGATCAGATCTTACCACCTACATGAATTTTTTTCTGAACCCTTTAAGTAGTACTTTTTGCTCTTAAGGAATTTACAGTCTAATGGGAGTAACAAGTAAACACATATGTAAAAAGAAACTACATACTGGATAAATAGGAAATAGGGAGAAGGCACTAGAACTAAGATAATGGTAGACTTTTGGTAAATATTTCTTGAATAGAAACGAGACTATTCTCAAAAAAAAACCCTTATATCTTCGGGAAAAGGAAAAGTTCACAGAAATATGGCCAAAATAGAGGAGGTATAGACAAAATATGAAAAGTGGCAGCGAGGTCAGATATTCATTAATCTATTAATAATTGGTAATTTGTAAATTAATTGGTAAATTAGTGACTATTTAATAATTGGTAATAAGCAAACTCATGTTAATAGAACACTTAAGTTTGCAAAGAACTTTCCTCACAAATAGATAGTACATCCATAGGTAAGGAAATTGAGGGTCAGGATAAGTAAATGGATTTGATCATGATCATCTGATAGAAAGAGGCAGCTTAGCTGGTGCATTGAATAGAGTGCTGAACCTGGAATGGTAACACCTGAGTTCAAATTCAGTATCAAACACTAGCTATGATCTCAGGCAAGTTATTTACCTGTTTGCCTCGGTTTCCTCACTTGTAAAATGATCTGGAAAAGGAAGAGAAACTACTTTGTCAAGAAAACCCTAAATGGAGTCATGAAACTCTGGACACAACTGAAACGAATGAACAACATTCATACAAAATGTATGCATAAGTGAACACGAACGAACAAAACATACAAAATATCGGCCCTAACACTAATAGTGAGCAAATATTTTCTAATTCAATAATTTAAAATTATGAACAGTTGGTGGCATTGTGAACTGACACCCTGGACAAATTACTTAATCTTGTTCATTTTTCCCATCTGTAAAATGGGGATAATAATAGCATTGACCTCCTAGGGATGCTGTGAGGATTAAATAATTTATAACATGTGCAGTGCTTTGCAAAACTTACAGTGCTTCTTATGGTTATTTAATATATTGTTACAAATAATACTGTCTAAGTCTCTGGGATTCTAGAACCTGGAAAGCATGTCTTCATCTTGATCCATTCTTCTTTCTTTTCCATTTGCTGGATAAGCCTAAAAAATAAAAAGGCATTTGGAATGATGGCTAGGAGAAGAAGGGAAGTTTGAAATGGGTGGAAAGACTGTTGAAAGGTTATTTTCAGTCTTGCTTAGCCCAGAATTGCTATGCCATATATTCACTATCTTTTTTAGCATTTTTTGCAAAAAAATAAGGTATAAATAGTATTTTTTTAAAAATGAAAATTTGCTTTTGTTTGGTTTTTAGCTAAACTTTGATCAGACAAAGAAAGAACCACCAGAAACTCTTGAGGATTTCAAGGAACAGGAGAATATCTATTACCTTGAGGAAAAAACAGGTATATATAGAAGTTAGAGAATAATAATATTCCTAATTACCTAAATTAATAATTAGGATGATCTTCAAGGACAGTAGTACTTTCTTTACTTTATTCTTCATGACTTATATAGCTCCTTCTATGACCACAACTAGACTTACATTTCTCATAAGGTCAATAGCTTATTAGTTCAAATTTCAAAAGTAATTTAAGTTATTGATTTTCTGAATTCATCGATTCTTTCTCAGAGGTGTAGCTCTTGCATAAGCAATGATCTCTAAGATTAGGGGTCTAGAAGCAGAAAAAGTGTATGAAAAACATGTCACAATATTAAGTATGAAAACACTGTTCCCTGTCTGCTAAATCAAGTGATGAGTAATTATTGAAAATCTAAGATTGGTAGTGTGAGGAATTGGAAAATAATTGATAGATATAAGGTGTTATTCTTCCAGGAGTATTTGTGTTTTAATGAATTATCTTTATTCAATTGTTCATTGAAGTCCTTAAAAAAAGTCACTGTCACTTCCTGACTATCTTATTCCCAATAGAATTCTTCCTTTTTTGAAAAACACATTGTTCAAAACAACAGAATATTGACTGGACCTGACAACTAATGCCACATGTATCTGTGGTCTATTGGCACTTTGCTGCTAAGGAAAATGGGAGACATGCTTCACCATCTCTGACAGCAAATTAATCAGAGATGCTTCATTTTTTTAATCTAAATTGTGAGCTTCATACTAATCTTAAGCATTTTGCCTGAAGGATGTATTTTGATTTTCAGCTTGTTTTTGTTGTTGCAGGATTTTAAAGGTCCTGTATTTAATTTAAAAAAAAATTCTGCCCTCCCCCCCATACCCATTTCCAAATATCTGCACTGGACAGATGAGTTTGTATCAGTCTTATCTGTATAGATAATGTTTATTCCTTAGGTTAGGCTTGTATCAAATTCCATGTTTTCCTATGTGTGACTTAAAACTTAACATAGGTACTTGTGTTTAAAATTCTACCTTTAGTTTCCTATTTAAGTCTTTGAGGTAGTATTAAATTATCAGCTCTTACCAGAAGATGGCAGTGACTTCATGCCTTAGTGCAGCAGCATCATAGGAATTCTTCAATAGCAAGTTTCTCTAGGGAAGCTGATAAAGTGGAAACTGGTGAAAAATCATGATTCAGTGTTGTTCTTTGCTGCCCCCTTATTCCTTTTTTGGCACCTATTTCTGTTCCCTGAGTATCAAAATATTCTGGATAAGACTTTTGAATGCGGTGGAAAGAAAATGAATTTGTTACTTGTGAATCTTTGGACAAATTCAACAAGTTGAATTAACAAACATTTACTGTGTGTCAAGCACTATGCTAAGGCTGGAGATACAAATACAAGGAAAAACAAAGTTTCTCTCCAATTCTAACAGGATAAATCTGATCACAAAAAGGGAGCTAAGAGGGAAGGGGAAAGGTATATATTCATACCCAAGAATGGGGTAAAATCCATAGAGAGACAGAAGCAGAGCCCAGATTGGGATGAAGAATGCCTAGTCTGGGTTCTTCAAATTGGAAGTTCTAGGAGGAACAAATGGGAGAAAGGGACAATGGGGCAGTGGCATCTTTCGGGACAAGAAGGCAGTTGAGACATGGTGGTCTGGAGAGTCAAAAGCAAAGTCAGAAGAAGAATTGTGTCAACTGACCTTTCAGGTCCTTGATTGGACTAGCTAGTAATATTTGAGGTATCTGATAGCTCTATATTATTTTAAGATTTATAAATGCATTTGACTTGAGGTGTAAATGGTATCCTTCCCAGGAGAACTTTAACAAAGAACACAATTTCAAATCAAAGTTATGAATGATATTAATTCAGACATCAGCAACTTGAAAATCATATGTAGGCAAATACTTGAAGCATGTTTTGATATCAGTAGTCTAGAATGAAATTGTTTGTTTCTAAAAGTGCTGTTTACTTTTTCATCAACTGTTTTTCAAAGTACAAGAACCCAGGTACCAGGAAGAATCTGTGCGAGATGATAAAAATGATTCTTTTTACAAGTCTTCTGAAGTAGTTGAACAGCTTGAGACAACAGTAAGTATGGACAATTTGGAAATTTGATAATGAAGCCTATTTACTATGACTGTTAAAGATGGGATTTGAGCAAGGGTTCTTAATCTGGGGCCCAGATAGATTTGTGGAGGCCCCTGATCCTTGATGGGGAAAAAGCTATATATTCATTTTCATTAAACTTTAACTGAAATTTTATATTTCTTTCAATAGTTTAAAAATATCATTAGAAAAAAATATCAGTAGGTACAAATTTCTAAAGGGATCTAAAGTTATTCCATGGATTAGAGGCTGAAGATAATAGATTTCCTTTCCTATTATTTCACTGGAATGAATTTTTTTAAATTAAAATTTTTAAAAGTTAAGCATTTCTTTCTCCTTTATACCCTTACCTCCAGTGAAAAAGAAAAACAATGCTTTGTAACAAAAATGCAGTTGAGCAAAACAAATTCCTTCCTTGACCAGGTCCAAAACTGAAAATTTCATTCTTTACGTTAATTCCATTACCTTTTTTTCAGAAGGTGGGTAACATTCTTCATCATTAGTCCTCTGAAGTCATAGTTCATTTCATTAAGACTACTTAAGACACTTAATCATTTTTTACATTGTGGTTATTGTATAAATTGTTTTTCTACCTCTGCTTACTTCACTCTGTGTCAATACATATGTCTTTCCAGACTTCTGAAATTCTTTCATCATTTTGCAAGGTGTATAAGTGTTCAGTTCCCTGAGATTGTCATTTAAATGTTATTTAGATACTCTTCCAGAATGGCAATCCATTTTATTAGTAGCTGATTTTATCAGACTGAAAGCATAGATAGTTTAGTTTTATAAGTGTGCTATCTCAGGAAAGTTTGCTAATATATGATAGCAGAATTAGGACACAGAAAAGATCTCGACAGACAAGAAAAATAAGCCATAATTTAAAAAGATGGGGGGGGGGCAAAGCCAAGATGATGGAATAAAGGCAGGAACTTTACTGCCTCTACTCCTTCAAACTGCTTTTAAATGACTAAACAAATTTTAGAGCATCAGACAAATGCTCTAAGACAGAGGAGAACATTTTCCAGCTGAAGGAAACTTAGAAGTTCAGCAGAAAAGATCTGTGACACAAGAATGGGAGTACTGGCATAGCCCTGAACCTGGCCAGTCAGAATCGGCAGAAGTACTGGTGGCTTCAAGACCTCTCAATGCAGAGACACCAAAGAAGACCTGGAAGGTCAGCAGAAAAGGTCTGAGGGACCAGGGTGGGAGCCCAGAACACAATCCCAGGGCAGTCTCAGTCCGGCCCCAGTTCTGGCCCAGATACCAATGTCAGCAAAGTGGGGAGCCTCTGGATCAGCAGCAGTGCTGAAGGCTTCTTGCCTCTCAGCCCAAGGACACCAGGGAGGACTCCAAAGGTCAGTGGAGAGGGTCTGGGGCAATGGGGTGGGAATTTGGTGTGCAGTCTCAGCACAAGTCCAGTCAGCTGAGCCCTAGCCAGCACACTAGATCTTACAGCTATGGTGGGGTGGGAACACACTTAACAGCTCCAGGGTACAAAAGAGCGCTTGTGGTCAGATTTCTAGGAGGATTTCTTAAAATAGCTGCACAAAATCCCTGAAATTTGGGACAATGCACCCTTCACCCTAGAAACAGAGCCTTAGCTTAGCAGAATTAAAAGCAGAGTAATAGGCTAGGAAAATGAACAGACAACAAAGTTTCTGACTGTTGAAATTTATTATGGTGACAAGGAAGATCAAAATACATTCAGAAAATAAAGTCAAAACTCCTACATCCAAACCTCTTTAAAAAAAAAAAATAAGAATTGGGCTTAGGCCATGGAAGAGCTCAAAAGTGACTTTGAAAATCAAGTAAGAGAGAAGGGGGAAAGAGAGGGAAATTAGGGAAAGAATTGAGAAAGGTACAAAAGGAAATAAAAAACAAATGAACAAACTAATGATGAGAAGAATGCCCTAAAAAGCAAAACTGGCCAGTTGGGAAAGAAGGTACAAAAGCTAACTGAGGAAAATAATTCCTTAATAGAATTGAACAAATACAAGCTAATGACTTTATGAGAAATCAAGATACAATAAAGCAAATCGAAAAAAAATTGAAAAAATGTGAATTATCTCACTGGAAAAACTAACCTAGAAAATAGATCCAGGAAAGATAGTTTTAAAATTATTGGTCTGCCTGAAAGTCATGATCAAAAAAAGAGCCTGGACATAATTTTTCAAGAAATTATCAAGGAAAACTGTCCTGATATTCTAGAACCAAAGAATAAAATAGAAATTGAAAGAATCCACTTAGCATCTGAAAGAGATCCCAAAATGAAAACTCCCAGGAATGTTATAACCAAATTTCAGAATTCCCAGATCAAGGAGAAAATAGTGCAAGCATCCCAAAATAAACAATACAAGTATAGTGGAGTCAGTCAGGATAACACAAGATTTAGCAGCCTATACATTAAAGGATTGAAGGGCTTGGAATATGATATTCTGGACAGCAATAGAGTTAGGATTGTAACCTACAATCACCTACCCAGAAAAACTGAGTATAATCCTTTATAAGAATAGGTGGTCATTCAATGAAATGGAGGATTTTCATAATTTACAAAATGAAATGTTATGGATATGAACATATAATTCTGCAGTAAAGCTTTAAAAAATGAACCATAAAGTTTTGAAATAAGGGACTCATATGCCTATAAAGCAATTAATATGAAAAAGACCTGGGAGCTTGAATTGACTCACATTTACCTTGCAGTCAATGGTGTGACTCAGTAGTTGAGAAAGCTCATTTGATCTTAGGTCTCATATTTATAAAAATAGCTTTTCCAGAATAGAGGGCAACCAGAATGGTGAAAGGTGAAAGTTGTGAAACCATACAAAAATTGGGTGAATCAACTAGAAATTGTTTGAGCTGGAGAGGAGAAAGCAGGGATAGTACAGTAACCACCTTTGAGTATTTGTAGGGCTTTCATGTAAAAGAGTAATTTCTAAATTTGTTCTGTTTGGATCTGGAAAGCATAACTAGGGGAAATAGATAGAAGGTAGACAATTTTTTTCAAAGTGAAAAGTGAGGCATTTCTCAGAATACAGGGGGCTTCCTTGTGAGGTAGTGGAGTTCCATCCTACATCAGAAGTGGACACTCAGAGACAGGATCATCATTTGAGATAATAAAGAATTTGTTTCAAGAAGGTGTTAGACAAGATGACCTCTACTGTTCTTTCCACCTTTAAAGTTCTGAGAATGTTTGTGCTGGGAAATATTTTTTAAAATAGCTTTTTATTTTTTCAAATGCATGCAAAGATAGTTTAACATTCACCTTTGCAAAACCTTGTTTCCAAATTTCTCTCCCTCACTCCTCCTTCAAGACAACAAACAATCTAATATAAGTTAAACATGTGCAGTTCTTCTAAGCATATTTCCATATTCGTCATGCTGTGCAAGAAAAATCAGATCAAAAGGTAAAAGGAAACAAAAAACAAGAAAAAACCTAAGCAAACAACCCCTAAAAAAGGTGAAAATACTATGATTTGATTCACATTCAGTTTCCATAGTTCTTTTACTCTATGCAGATAGCTCTTTCCAACCCAAGTCTGTTGGAATTGCCTTAAATCTCCTCATTGTTGAAAAGAGCTAAGTCCATCACAGTTGACCATTACATAATCTCATTACTGTATACAATATTCTCTTGCTTCTGCTCACTTCAATTAATATCAGTTCACATAAGTCTTTCCAGGATTTTCTGAAATCAGCTTGCTTGTCATTTCTTAAACAATAATAATATTCCATTACATTCATATGCCTAGGAAATATCTTTTTAGACAATTACTTTATAGTTTTTTTTCTTAACAATGGAGATTCTCATCCAAGAATGCTGCCTTAGCCAATTGTAGATGATTCTAGCATTGATTAATGGAATAATATTGAACTTGAATTCAGAAAGACTTGAGTTAGCCCGGCTCCAAAGTGTGCAAGTTATGTGACTTTAGACAAATCATTCTCTGAGATTATTGATCTTCATTTTACAAATTAAAAAACAATCAGTATTTATTAAGTGCCTACTATGTACCAAGTACTATGCTAAGTCCTGTTAGTTTGATGATACATGTACTACCTATCTTACAGGAATATTTTGTAAAGAAAGAATTTTGTAAATCTTAAAGCACTATATCAATGTCAGCAGGCTTAACTGATTTCATGAAGCATTTCTCTTATACACATCAAGGTAATACAAGATGCTGTCATAGATGAAAACATAAAGCTAAGCCTGTTTAATATGTGATTATCAGCTTCAAATAATAAAAACAGCAATAATAAAACATAAGGTTTAGCTTCAGTAACATCATGGATGTTCTTCCCAATGTCCAAATAGAAGAGAGATTCTATAGATTTGGTGAGGTCATCTAAATGTTCTTGATTGCATTAAGCCCCAGAATGCTGCAGTGCCTCCTCAATAAGACAAATTTCTTGGGCTCTGTTCCAAAGGAACTAATTAATGAAATACATAATTAGGCAATTTTGTTTGAGATAAATTGATGTTATCCACTGAAAGACAGCTTTGTATCAATCCCCCTTCATTGTGTAACTAAGTATTAATAATTTAATATCAAATTATCTGACTCTACACACATGATAATTTTAAATGCTTCCTCCATAGCAAAGTGATGCAAATAGTACTTCAGCTCACTTCTTGGATCTGGAAGGCCCAAGACAAGGTCAGATATAGTTGTTAACTGTCACTAAGAGTTGCACATCACATTTAAATGTTTAATAAGTTTAAAATATTTTCTTTTCAAGTAGAAGTTGCTTCAAAACAGAACTACTTGGACAGCTTAAAAGAAATGGATGAAATCCAGGTTCCTAAATTAGATAGGAAGCCTAGGTAAGTGATTTTCAAAATGCAAATGAAATAACAAATACTGACAGCACTAAGTTTTTTTAAAAGAATAATTTTATCTATGCTGAACACTGTGCAAATATACAAATAGAAAATAAAACAGGATATTAATAGAAAGGACAATCCTTGCTCTCAAAGAGCTCACATTCTGTTTGAGGAAGTCAACATGTATAGAATGGAAAGAAAAGTTCTGGTTAGCTTAAAGGTATAACACCTAAAGATGTCAAGACTAGGGGGACCTTTTGGGTACATTGACAGTGCAGATAATAATGTCTGGAAATCTAGGGGGCAGAGTAGCAGACCACTACAGTGTGGCCTGGTGGGCTGGAGATTGCAGTGGATTGGTAAACCACTAAGGTCTGCCATCTTGCTAGATGGATTATAATTGATGACTTTCTGGTCATATAAATGGTATGTGTCCATGGTTGTTTTGTTACTGCTAATGTGATAACTAAATAAAGTATAGTAATAAAATGTCTTTGGTAGCTCCCTTCTTCTTTTATTTCTTAGAGTGAAGATGCTTTCCTGCCAGGTAGCCTAAGGAGAATATTCCCCTGTAGCTAAGCATAATATTAATCTATCTAATATATAATAAAGTTGCTTATGATGTATAATTTAAGGGGCAGAAGGCTTTCATTATATCTCCTATGATAGCTGCAATTCTACCATTGTAAGTAAATTATGTTTCCAGGAGCTCCTGTAGATATTTCTTAGATAGTAAATCAATTCTCAGGTGTAAGGAACTTTTTAGTTTGAACTTGCTTACCAAATGATCTAGCAGGGTCTGAGAGACTGGGGCAAAAGACTGATCTGTTTTGATGGGAAGAAAAAAATTGGTTTAGAGTACATATAGTCTCATGCAGGATGCCATGCTGGAAAGTTCACATGCTTGTGAAGCCAAGAGGCAGCATAAGCATAATGTAGAAAAGAAAGTTAAGATCCATATGGCTCATTTTATATACACTGAAACTTAAGAGATATTTTCACTGGTATAAGTCTTTCTTTGCCGATGTAGATCCTGAGCCTTCCATTCAGTGACTGATAGTCTTCGTGAGGGTAGTGCTCAAAACTTAGCTCTTCAAGGAAGTGTGGTATGGTAGAAAGAGTAATAGACTTGAATAACTTACCTGCAGTACTTGCTAATGTTGTTACCAAGGACATGAATGTTGTTTAAACTCTTTGAACCTCAATTTCATGTGTAAAATGGAGATAGAAATATTTGTAGTGCCTACCTTCCAGAATTGGTAAGATCTATGAAGAGCATATATATATACATACATACATATATATACATACATACATACATATATATACATACATACATATATATACATACATACACATATATACATACATACATATATACATATATATACATACATACATACATATATACACATATATATATACATTTGCATGCATTTATAAAGTAGTCTAATAGCTTAAAAGTATATTGAAACTTGGGACAAGCTTTATAGGAATAATCTTATATGTGTATATACATATAAACTTAAGAGCTTAATTTTTTAAAGAGGTACCATATATCTGTTGATTAATAAATATCTTTTAAACATTTAATGTGTGCCAGTGAAAATAAAAAATGAATTGGCATGGTCTTTAAGAAATATGGTAGTAAGAGATACCACATTTTGAGTCAGGAGACCTGGGTTTGAATTGAATACTGCCTCTGACATTTGAACTAGGTAATCCTAGGCAATACGCTTACCCTCCCAAAGCCTCAATTTCCTCATTTATAAGATAGGTATGATACCTGAACTTTTTATATTTCAGAGTGATTATGAGAATTTATATAAATGAGAATTTAATATTATTAGTTATTTATCCCATTTGCATGGGGGAAAACCTATTTTATATATTGGTTACTCAAATCTTTTTTTTAAAAAAGATCTTAATATCATAAAATGTTTATTTGTAATTTTTTCCTGTTCTTTTGTTTGTGCTTAGCTATAGCTATTTACCTGTGACTTCTCTAACTATCCAGGAGGGTTCATTGAAGGTAGGTGAAGGAAGCAACAAGTACAATTCAAAGCCTTCCTAAGTGCCTCCTTAATATAAACCTCTTTAATAATAATAAAATATATACATTATAGTATATATAATAATATTATTTTAAAATAATAATAAGCCTTCTAATAAATCTTTCACTTTACTGCATTAATTAGGAATGAATCATTATTGGAGAAGAATCTTGGACTTATAGTCAGAACTCCAGAAGTCATTTAATAGATAGTATGGCACAGTGGGAAGAGAGATGAACCCAGTTAGAGTCAAGAAAATCATTTCACATCCACATCTGAGAATAGTTGTGTGACATGGACAAGTAATTTAATTATTCTGAGTTTCACTTTTTTCACCTGAAAAAATGCTTGTAATAATTCCTTTAGTATATGACTCACAGGATTGTTATGAGGCTTGAGATAATGTATGTCAAGTGTTTTTATAAACCTAAAACACGTGAAAATATTGTTGGGGAGGTGGAGGTATATGTGTAAAGTAGATTATTGAATTTCACTTCAATCCAAATCATGATTCTTGATTTGGATTGAAGTGAAATTCAGTAAGTCCCAACAAGTAGTCATCCACCCTCTTATTGAAACTCTGCAGTGGCTGAAATTGCTGCCACTGAAGTTGTTGATTGCACCTTTGGAAAAGTCCAAATACTTAATCAGTGACCCTTCATCAATTGGGTCTCCCAATCTACTTGAAAATTAAAACTCTTGGATTTTAAATGATTCATTTGCATTTAAATAATTATAACTGTTTATGTATATTAATTTTCTGGCTATGCTTATTTTACTTTGTATCAATTCACATGTCTTCCCATGTTTCTCTGTATTCATATTGTTTCTTACAGCACAGTAACTATTTGCATACAATAATTTGTTTAGCCAGTCCCTTGTTGATGGGCATCTACTTTGTTTCTGATTCTTTGTTATGAACATTTTGGAGTGTTTCTATATGTGTGTGTGTGTATACACATGTTCATATTTATTATATATGCAATATATGCATACATGTATATTTATACACATATGTATACACACAAATATATGTAGCATATATAAATACATCTATAGCTGTATCTCTATGGTGATTAAAAGAAGGCACATTGGGTTGGATTGCAGAGTACCCGAAGGGAAGTATGTATATAGATGTTGTAAAGGTTTTTAAGGCTTTCAAAAGTTGAGCAGAAGAGTTTCTATTTACAAAGTCAACAGGAAGCCGCTGAAATTGAATAGTGTCAGATCCCTTTGGCAACAGTGTGGAGGATGAACTGAATTGGGAAGAAGCTTGAGGATAGAGAGACTAATTAGGAGGCTAAGAAATCCAAGAGAAGAATAAAGAGGACTTGAATGAAGATGGTATCTGGGTGAGAAGAGAGAGAGGGCTGATGTAAGATGATGAGATAGTATTCAGTTATTTTTTTAGCAGTATCTGAATTGTCATGATCCCATTTGGGTTTGTTTCCTTCCTCCTTCTGATCCTCGTTCAAATATAATGGAGTGGTTTGCCCATTTTCTTCTTCTGCTCAATTTACGCATGAGGAAACTGAGTCAAACAGGGTTAAGCTACCTATGGAGAATCACATAGCTAGTAAGTATCCGAGGCTAGATTTGAATTTGGTAACAGGAGTTTCCTGACTCCAGGCCTGGGGCTCTATCTGTGGTACCATCCAACCTGCTCCATTGTTCATGTAGAAACAGTAAAATGTGACAAATTGTTGCATCTTATTTTTGAATGTTTCAATTGCCTGCAATGTTTGTTTTTTCTTCCCTCCCTCTATCTATCCACCCAGCTAAGATGTTACTTCAGTTTTCACCCCAGTCAAAAACAATAACTCCCTTTTCCTTAAAGCATTTTATGTTCCCATTTAGAGATCCCTTATCACTGGTCAGATTCAATACTCACAGAATTAAAAGTTCAGAGATGGAGTGAGCACAAATTTATTGCCAACCTTCCTACTGAGACTTAGGATTAGTGATGCACTGAGACAATTCAACCATTTTATTTTTCTTGTTTAATATCAGTTTCAATTACCTTTTTAGTACTTCCCTTGTCCACTATCCTTAATTCTTTCTTTTCAGAAAAGTTTAGAATTGGTGGCAGTTTTACCTTTCAAGTAAATTTCTGGACTTAATGAGGAAAAAAAAACAACAAAGCAAGCAGATTCTTGATATTATATAGCTTTAGTTTTAAAATAGGAGGGATGATGCAGATGGGGATTTGTTGCTCTCCTAGTTATTCTAGAAATAATAGTAGCTGAGGTTTCAAGATAGAAATTTACATACTTTATCTCAATAGATCCTCACAGTATCTGAGGGAGGGAGAATTAATATTTCCCCTGTGTTATAAATGAGGAAACTTAGACTCAGAAAAGTTCAAGATGAGAGATCATAAGTAGCAGGCAACTCTGAAAATAGAATTTGGGCTGTCTGACTTGTGCAAAAGAAGTAGAAACAAACTTATCTTGATGTCTTGCTACTACGTGGAATTCAGACTAGCAACAGAACAGTGATAGGCAGTTTAAATGTACTGAATCAAGAACTTTTATGTACATAACATATCTACATCATGCTGAGTATTGTGAAAGCTTTAATGTAGTTTTAAATTAGTGTAGCTAAAAAAAAAACTAAGATTTTTGGAACACAATATATTATCCTTATTTATACTTGGGTCGTATTCTGGCCTAAATTTTGTAATTATTTGTGTGCATATCATATCCTGCACTAGATTTTGTAATCTTCTTGAAGATAAGCATTCTCTCATTTTCACATCGCTCATTACTTAGTGTGGTGCCCAGACAGTAGGCATTTAATACATATTTAAATGAGTTAACATTAGTCCTCTAATAGTTTTGGTTACTTCTTACAGTTTTGATTATTTCTTACTATTTAAGTTCTGGTTTTCTATGTTTAATATGACACATTTTTTTTTGTCTTTCATTTTCTATTTAGTTATGATAATATAATTATATATTCTGCACAGCTATTTCATGGCTATTTCTGTGTTGATAGAAGTTTTCATCAATAATGAGAATAAAAATTACTAAAAATGCTTTTAGTTTTTTAGTTTAACTCACTAAAACTTACTTCTTTCAGATTGTTGGCTTAAAGAAGAGAAGAAAAGGAACAAATTCGAGCAAGAACATTCCTGAAACACAGTATGGCACATCTTGTTATAGCATTAAAGCCAAGCCTTAATGCTATATACCTGTTTATGTACATATGTATACATACACACATACTTTTTAAAAACAATCTCTTAAATGGGAGCAAAGAAAAATTAATGCACAGCAAACAGACTGTAGGAAATAGTCTATATTAAACAATGGTGTCCTAAAAATGCAGTCATCAAGGAAGTTAGATATAGTAGAAAAAAAGACTGATCTTGGCCTAATCATTTGAGATGGTTCTAACAATTGATATAAAAGATATTTCCTTGACCCTTCATAGAGCCTAGGTTTGAGGAAGACAGAAAAGGGACTGAAATCCAAATATTTCCTTCCCCATTTATCATCCAAAATCTTGTACCCGGTCATGGAATGAGGAAAAACTTTGAATTGAGGCACTACTCTGAATATGTTGGTCTAAAATTTTCATCACAGGTATAGCAGCAAAGGATTAATCTTCTCAAAACAATATATTATCACATGATTGAGGGGAAAGGTAGTATTAGGAAATAGAACTCTTGTTCCATACCTCTGCAGGTATGTAAGGTGTTGTTAACTTGTTAATTTGTTCTTCAGTCTCTTTAAAATCATGAAGGAAGTTAGTTAATTTCAGTCACTTAAGTATCCAAGTGTAACTGGAGTTTTGGTTTACCCTATATCATTTCCCATCTATTTACCTTCTTACTAGCTGATACAAGTGCTTCTCACTCTATACAGCCTGAGTTTTGGGGGAAAAAATGTAAACATTCAGTACTTAAAATGTAGATATTCAGTACTTTACATATGGAATATATAAAGTAATTTTGTGAAAAGTATTTATAATCATATTTTCTCCTTAAAAATCTATTTGTAGATTTAAATGTTTGTTATAGGCCATCTCTTTTTTTCCTGCCCTAATGCTGTCTTAGGCACATATGGACTTATATTAAATATATTATCAAAATATTCCTTTGGGAGAATATGATCCAGTGATATAATTCGAGGGTGGATCTTCATTCAAGTATTTGAATATAATAGAAAATGTAACAAAGATATATAACAAGTATAAATGGCAATAATTAGTAATTAGTAAATTATGTAAATAAGTAAATTATGTAAATTAGTAAAATTATGCAGAGCCCACTTAAAGGAACACAAATATACAGTAATAATGGCTCATAAATAGTTGTGAAGCACAAATTACTGCCCATGGTGAT
This sequence comes from Myrmecobius fasciatus, assembly GCA_023553655.1. Lineage (NCBI taxonomy): Eukaryota > Metazoa > Chordata > Mammalia > Dasyuromorphia > Myrmecobiidae > Myrmecobius > Myrmecobius fasciatus. The sequence goes on along the minus strand of JAJPUD010001645.1, from coordinate 182,668 downwards.
TTAGAAATTATGCATATTATAATATATATTATGTATATTATTTTATTTATTTTGTTAAACGTTTCCCAATTTTAACTTGGTTTTATCTCCTCTTCCTCAAGAACCACCTAAAACAAGTTTGACACCTCTGCTGCAAAGTATATGCACAGTACCACAAAATATAGTTATATATTCTTTTAAAAAATCAACATTAAATATTTAAATACATTTAATAAATAAATCCTTTCTTCTCTTTTTCTTAGACTCTAAGAGTACATTTAGAAATTTGAGTGCCTAGAACTCTTTACAAGGCTGTCTAGGGAAGTTTGAGCTGTTGCTACCTTTTTCACTCATCAAAAAGACCTTTCAGTTTACAGCTTTTTTCCACTAGGTGGTACAATAGTGCAACCATCTAACGGTTGTTCTCAAAGTTTATTTTTGTTGTTGTTCATGGCAAAACCATGGGGAAACAGCACATTAGAAAGACTCAAGAAACCTTCTTGTGCATATGTGATTGCATTTGTAAGTTTATTACAACTTTTAGTATGCTTAGCTGAAATTTTGCACATAAGAGAATGGCTGATCAAAATTCTCAGATTTCAAAAACTGAAATGTAGGTCTATATTGAAGCAAAATAATTTAACTTTGCAAGAATAATTGAACTTTGCAAGACTTTTGAACCATAGGGTTTAAAGTGAGATGCCCCAATATTATATTTATTCAGATACTTTAAATTGGCTATTGAAATTTAATCATAATAGTTTTTAGATCTGGTACTTTTATTTCAAAAAATATACGCATACATACACACTTTCCCAACTGGACTTCCCACTATTGTTACCTATGTATTCACTTCTATTATCCTTATTAACTACATAGCCGTTTTGAATTTGTGTCTGCATCTTACACTTAACACACATTTTAATAAATTTGTCTTTCTTTTCAGAGAGAATCCTTATGACTTTGAAAACTCTTTTGATCCTATGTATTCACAAGTGGTAAGCTGACATAAAAGAACAGTCTATATTTTGGTCTGTGTTTTCAAGCTCTGTGCAAGTTTGAAACTATTTTATAAGAAGAACTTACCCATATAGTAACCAGCATTAACAGTTAATTGTAATCACTAGTTGTCATTTCTTCAAAGTCTCAAAATATATTAACTGGGAATATTTTTAATTTCTTCCTTCTGTTTATTCTTTTGACTCATTATTTTATCAAAATCTGAAAAGAGTCTGACCACCCACAGAAAATTGAACTAAATATTTTTGGCAGTAATCTTGAATATCAAGAAATAAATTAGAGTTAAACTGAACATTCTCAAAATGTTCCATTAGTGGTTTTTCTATTCAGGATTATCTTAGCTACAAAATAATAATAACAAAAAAGCTAGCCAAATTCTTGCAACAGCAAGTCATTAGGAAGAATGTATTCAGCAACAGAGTACAGTTGTGCTTTTGATTCTTCCACCTCCAAAATAAATTTTGTTTTGCACCTTGATTGATGTAGAAAGCTCCCAGTGAGGAGCCTCCCTCTTTCAGTGAAAATTAACATCTCTTCCAGAAGTTGAGGTTTGCTTTCGACACCAAGAATTTATGTGACTTCCCCAGCATCAGATGGTCAGTCTGAATCAGGTGTGTTTGAATCCAGTCTTTTGGACTCCTAAGACAGGCTTTCTTTTATTATGCCATGTTACCAGGAAGAATAATTTTACTCAATTGTACTCTGATTAAGTCCACTTGATTTTGTTAAGTTTCATTTTATGAAATGGGCCACTTCTTATACTCCCAACAAAAATTGCCTTCTTTTCCTCTGCCTGAATTAAAGGTCTGAGTCTAAAAAGCTACCAGCACTGAATATTACTATGTTCTCATAAGGATCATACACTTTTCAATTTCTTTTTAAGTATTATGGATGGTTACAATCATATGTGAAAGGGTTTTGTTGTGAAAGGAAAAAAAGCAAAACAGAAGTCTCTTTGAATGCATGTTTAAATTTATCATTTTCAAATTTGCCAGCAATTTGGGTCACTAAAAGTAATAAGGTTAGTAAAAGTCATAAGATGTTTCCATAAAATATGAGAAATATATCAAACTGCTTTTGAAGATAAGTATGATTTTCCTTGGTCTGTGTTCTAGGTTGTTGAAGCAAAGCAGAGGATTCTCAGCCACAAACAGTCATCCAAGAAAAAGAGGTATGCTGTGAGTGACTCAACTAGAATAATACAATGTTAGAGCTACGAAGAATTTCAGAGAATCTTTTCATTTTACAATTGAGGAAAGAGGAGTAGAGAGAGAAACTGACTTTCTGAAAGCAATCTGTCTCTTATAGTTAGTTATATTAAAGTACTTTTAAATAAAAAAACCCAACAACTTGGCATTTAAAAGTATATATTCACCATTCTGTTTTGTATTAACAGATGGATCAATTGATATTTCAAATGATTCACAATTTCTCTGGGAATTGGTGATCCCTCAAGATAAATTTCTAACCCTTTCCCACCTTGACAGTGTCCAGGAGCTTCTTTACTTGGCTGCCCTTTTAGTGATAAACCTTTTTGAACTAGAGCACTGGGCCTTGTATAAGGAAAATCTGAGTTCAACTCCAACCTCAGAAGGTTGCAAGTCAATTAAACTCTTATTTGCCTCAGTTTCTTCATCTGTAAAATGGGGATAATAGCACCTGCCTTCCAGGGTTCTTGTGACGATCAGATGAGGTAATAATTACAAAGTGGTTAATACAATGTTTGGCATATAGAAATAAATATATAAATGTGAGCTGCTATTATTATTTACTGCTAACTAACAGCTCAGATGTTGGATGTTGCTCAAAGCTGAGCACATTCTTAAACCTTTCTAGATTGTACCTGAGTGGCTTAGAGTTAGTGGATAGTTATGTGGATAGAACCTCGAACCAGAGTCAAGAAAACTCATCTTTAGGAGTTCAAATCTGTCCTCAGTAGCTGTGTGACCTTGGATAAGTCACTTAACCCTGTTTGCCTTAGTTTCCTCATCTGTAAAAGGAGGAGAAGAAAAAATGGCAAACCACTGTAGTATCTTTGCCAAGAGAAGTCCAAAAAGGATCACAAAGAGTTGGATACAACTGAATAGCAACCACCACCTTGTGAGGACTTGCTAGAGTTTGGACTTCGTTCACATGGCCTTCAAGAACCCAGGGTCATTTTTACAATATATTAAAGATCAGATTAGAACTTAAAGGAGGGTTGTCTTGTTGGGATGCAGAAGTAGTAGTATCTGAATCATTTGAAGAAATAAGATTACATTGGTCTTCTCATCCTTATACCATCTGCCTTTTTTTTAAACTGAGTGTAATTGCCAATCTAATCTTTTTATTCACTTAAAGAATCATACAGGGAGTGTACAAAGCAAAAAGAATGATGCTTTTAGGGTGAGAGGACCTAAGTTCAAATCTAGCTTCTGTCAGTTATCCAGTGATCTTGGGCAAGTCATTTAAGCTCTGTAAAATAAGAAAGTCAAACTAGATGACCCATAAGTCCTCTTCCAGCTCTGACTCTGCACAAATCAAATGGGAATATAGGGAAGGGATTAGAATTGTAAACAGTGAGAATTCATCTGATTCTTTAAAACTAGGGGAAATGGAGATTTTAATCACAGATGCTTGAATCTTTCCATTTTAAGTCTAGATTTTTTCTTTTGAGAGGAAATCTTCCATTTAGATATATTTTCCTCCATAGTCACATAATTTGGGAATTGGAAAGGATCTTGGTGGCCATCTAATCCAAATAATTAATGAAAGGAATTCCCACTATAACACATAGTGGTCAGGCATGAAGACCTCCAAGATGACAGAACTCTCCCCATCTTGAGGCAGCCCATCCTACTTTAGGACAGTAATTAATAGAAAATTTTTCAAGATAATGTAGCCCTCAGACTTAGTGACCCCATGGACATTGGTATAAAAGTGAGAGTTTGTCCAGTTTGGCAAATCAACAAATATTGCTATGGCTACTTTTCCCCTTTCACTTTTAACTTTTTTGGGGTTTATTAATAATCCAAATTATTCCACATTATTTTTGGTGGAACTTTTAGTTTTTTCCAAAGCATTTTTGCCTTTTTGACCTCATTTGATTATAACTTGTGAGGCTGATAGGGCAACTAAAATTTCTCCTTTCTGCCTGATGAAGCAGTGAAATAAGGTGTTTGAAGTCTCATATTGGCACTGACAGAGCCTACCTTTAATTTGACTTCCAGCTCAGTGTTCTTTCCACTAGTCTTTCATTCTACTTAGAAAGGTCAGAACAACAAGGATGAAGTTGAGAAAGATCATAAGAAAGGCAGTTTTGATACTATTCCATTAGATACTAAACAAAACAAAATAATTTATCACTGTTTCACAAACAGTCCTTTTTCTGTCCCTTGTATATGGAAATGTTAATATGTATATATTCCATTATACTGAAATTGCTACTGTTAGTATCTCTTTTTTGAATTAAATATATATATATATTCCATTATACTGAAATTGCTACTGTTAGTATCTCTTTTTTGAATTAAAGCATGATGTTTACCCAAAATCTTTATTAAGACATCTTGATGGCACTGAGGATAGAGTGTTGGACCTGGAGTCTGGAAGACTGAAATTCAAATTTAACCTTGGTACTATGTGATCCTGGGCAAGTTACTTTAACTCTGCAGTTTCTTCATCTGTAAAAATAGAGATAATAATATCTACCTCCTAGGGTTATTATGATGATAAAATGAGATATTTGTAGAATGTTCTGCTAGTTGCTATTATTGTTATTTTTGTTAAAATGCTTATATCGTCCAGAAAGTGCAATTTATCAACATATGAAAATGGATTAGTTTTTATGATTTGTCTACTTAGAGTCCAAGGGAATAAGATATAATAAGAAACTTTTAAAAGGTATGAAACATAGATACTAGCCTGAGAAGTTAAAGCTTGGTGGAGAGCTAAAATTTGACTTCTAGCAGCCAGGAGAAAATATTGGGTCAGGGAGTGAGAGATACAGAATGTAAGCTATGGAATGCAAAATCTTCTTAATTTACCATTTTTGCCCAGGACCAGCTCTGCTTTCAGCAGTTACAAAAGCCAAGGAGAAAGCAAATTGGTAAGTACAGCTTTTATACCAAGTATAACTTCTGTTACTTATATAGTGAATGAATTTTCCCCTCTCTAGGCCATATTGAGTGCTAAAATTAATGACTTTTAAAATGGTATATATCATGATATGCTTCAAATAGATAATTTGGGAAGGAAGCAATGAGTTTTAGCATATGGTTTCTTTAATATCTCTTCACTTCATATTCCCTATCATTTTAAAATGAGAATGGAGCAAAAAACAGTGTAGAAATACATGAAATGTGGTTTATAAAGTCATTTGGAACAAGTTTTGGGGGATGATGTAAATGTACATTCAATATCATTAAAAAAAACTTGAAGGAAACAAGCGAGTTTACAGAAAGCTTTACATGAGATCTAATTAAGCCAGATACAAACAAGAACAGAACTATAATCCTTTGTATAGAAAATTGTATTCATCCATCAATGGTGACAGCAGAAAATGACCACATTTGGACTCCTGCTTCCTTATAGCCTTCTTAATGTAAGGTAGAAGTGTCTGGGGGAGTGGAGGAAGATGGAAAGAGCAGCTGGATTCAGACTGAGAAGACAGCATGGCATAATTGAAAAAGCACTGGATTTAAATTCTGCTGCTTTAATACTCATGAAATCTTAAAAGGCCTCCCATACATTGAGTGGATCCTTCATGGAGGGTTTATGGGACCTTATGGTCAAGAATTGTGAAAAATGAAAGTCTGTCTGAATTAGGATAAGTACCATGATGGGGAGCTTTATAAATATTATCTAATTTGAATATTGGTAAAGCTGCCTCCCAAATGGTATATATCCCCACCCAGCCAGACTTTTTCATCTTCGTGGAGATAGAAGAATCTAAGATCTAATTCATTATAAGGGAAAAAGGAAAAGAACAAGTATTTTAAGTTTCTACTTCTAATATACTACATTTCTCCCTATAATCATTAGATCACAGATTTGTTGAAGTATGGGAGGGAGGGAGGCGAAGCCTGATACCAATATGAAGTTTCTCTCTTGTACCCTGGAATATATGACACAATGACTTTCAGAATTTTGGATAACTTTCCCTCCTTAATGTAGAAGTGGGAAAAGATATTTGTTCAGAAAAATCTGTTTGTCCTCTTTAATGTCAATTTGTACATAGCTATTTGTGTGTGGGGATTGGGAGGAAAAACAGGTCTTTCCTCAACACAGGGATGTTGTCCTCTGATGACAGAAATGAGTGACTTAAATGAAGTTAAATGACTATGGTTAGGTAGCTAGAGGGCATTGAGGATAGAGTTTCAAGCCTGGAGTAAAAATATTCATCTTACTGATTTAAAATCCAATGTCAGACACTAGCTGAATGACCCTGGGCAAGTCACTTAACTTCAATTGCCTTGTCAAAAAATTAAAATGTTAATAATTAAAATTAAACTTGTGGGCCATACTTATTTTTCAGAAGTGTTGGCTGTTACTCAATAATCAGGGCAACACTCCTGCCTGTAGCCATTTCAAATCCAAAATGTCCAAAATAGAACTTATTTTCCTTCCTCAAACCTACCTGTCTCTCAAACTTCTCTTTACTTTAGAAGGTACCATAATCCTTGTTGTCACACAAATTCAGTCTGTATGACATTTTCAGTGGCATCCTTGACTCTTTGCTCTCACTCTACATAGCCAGTTACCATGTCCCTTAATATTTTTCCATAATATTTTTCAGCCTTGCCTCTCCTTGTTTTCTCCATTCACATAGCTACAATAAAAAAAAACCTTGAGAATGAGTAGTTTTAGTCTTGACCACCAATACTGCTAACCTTCCTACTTACTAGTGTTTGAGTACAGATTCAATTGAACAAGACTGCCTCTGGGAGCCTAGAGAGGAATAGAGGGATGAGTGCTGTGTATCTACTATACTATTCTTTTAGTGTTTTATTCTTTATCCCCTCAAGAGTACAACCATCATGGTTTTCCTCATATACAATCTCTATCTTGCTTCTCTGTATCTATGCAATTGCCATATACTTGAAATGCTTTCCCTCCACCTCTTAGCATCCCTGTCTTCAAGATTCAGCTTATCACCTGTTACAGGAGATCTATCCTGGTCCTCCACCTGTTTAGTGTGTTTTCCTATAAGGTTACCTTGTATTTACTTTATCTGTTTTTTGTTTACTCCTACATAGAGTAATTGTCTCTATTGGAATGTAAGCTCATCAAAGGAAGGGAAGAATTTTTTCCTATTCTTTGTATACCCAGCATTTACCACAAAACCCAACACATGTCAGGTCTTTAATAAATTCTTGGTGATTGATCAGTACTTAATTTAATCCTGCTATGAAGCTAACATTCTGAATCTAAGATGGATGGCACATAACTTTCAAGAAACTTCTGAATAGAAGAGAGTTTTTTCTTTCCATAAAATTAAGGACTATACTTTCCTTCTAAAATTTATTTTTAAGCTTTGTATTTCTTTTTGTTGTCAAAAGGAAGAATTTTAAACTCAAAGCTCTGTTCATGCAGCTTTTTGAGAAGTAAGAACATATAAAATATGTTAAAGTTGTAAGTGTTTAAAGTTCAATTATGTAGTCATGTTTTATAGTAACAATCATTTGATTAGAAACTTTTTAGGGAGATAGCTCTCTTGATCCTCCCTTCTGCCCCTGCCTTTTCTGCCATTGCCTTAAAAAAAAAAGCACATCACCATATCGAGAATCTAGACAATGCCATCATTTTGAGGGTGGTAATGTGTTTTAATCCATAGATACTCACCATAATTTTCTGAAATGTTATATTGAACTTCTGTCTTTAAGTTTAATGATTTTAGAAAACACCTGTTTTCTGAAAGTGATTATGAAACCAGCAGTGATAAGAGTGGAAGTTCTTGGATCAATAATCAAAAGGAAAAAAACTTTAAAACATACTTGAAGCAGAAAAAGTCAAGAGTCAGAAGTAAATTAAGAGGTAAGTTTAAAATTTTACCTGTCTCACAAACCCACTATAAGCTAATCAGTAACAAGTATTTCTTTGGTATGTATTCAGTACTGTGCTAGGTACTAAAAAGGGATACAGACACATAATGAGGTCTCTGGCCTCTACCTTCTCTAATTGTTTATGTATATTCAACACAAGAAAAAAAATAACATGACATAATTACTTTGTAACACCCAATTTAGAACTTTAAATATTATAATTGCTTGCTTGTCACATTAAAATGTGAACTTCTAGAGGACAGGAACTCATTTTGCCTGGCACATAGTAGGAACTTAATAAATATTTGATGATTAATTGATTAAAGTCAAATTAAGAAAAGTTAAGGCTATAGAAGTCAAGACAGGATTTGAGGAAGAGATAGGAGTTCTATTGCCCCTAAGGAATGGACAGGTTTTGGATAACTGATAGGGATTCTACAGGTGGAGAAAAAAGCATGAGATAAAGCACTGTTACAAGAACAAGTGCTTATGTTACAATTAGGTACAGCTTGAATAGAATGGACCTTACTGTGTTGGGAAAATAGTTTCAGATATTGAGAACTTATAATTGGGAGGAAGAGTGGTTTGACATTAATGTGATAAAAAGTAAAGAACTATAATAACAGGTCTGACGATTTGTTACTTCTGAAATAAAGCAATGTGCTAGAGGTTTGTTTTTCCTTTCAGTTTTGCCATTGTCACCTTCAAATAGTGGCAGTGATCATCAAAAGGTCAAAGTAAGTAGCTGTATTCCAATTTATCAGATTAGTAAATTTTTATCTCAGTGCAGAGCACTGAGAATGCAAATACAAACAACAATCTCTTCTTTCGAATTCTAATAAAAGGTTTCATCTGCAAGGTGGGATGAATCTTGGATTTCATTCAGATGAATAAAACATAAAATAGGAAAAGTCCATGTTCTTGTGTTCAGGTGAAATAATTGTGCAAACAAAACTATTACATGTGAATTTTTAGAGTAGCTTAGTTTTGGGGGTTTTTTTGATGTGGAAAAACATGAAAAATTCAGCCATATGTCTGTACATTCTTAGCATTACCCTATTCAGAAACTGCGAAGGATTTATAACAAAAGCATTTAGAATGGATTTTGAATATGTTCAAAATTCTGACTATTGAATAGCCTCAGGGACTTCTGATGCAATAGAGAAAGAAGTAATAGAATATATATATATAAAGATTTTTACATATATGTGTATATATACATATATAGAACAATCATGTATGGGCATGTGCATATGTTATATATGTATGTATATATGCATGTTTGTGTACATATATGTGTATACATATACACACACCTCTATTTGTCTACTTGTAGCCATCTCTAGGATTAGCGAGGAGGGAAGAAAAAACAAAATTGTATGATAACTATGTTTTTGAATGGAATATTGTACATGGTAGATTTGCAGTTTCATGTGCAATCTATTTTTATAATGTTGTAAAAGTGCTTGTTCCATGCATTAAAAATAAAATTTATTTTGAAAAGAAGGGTTAGCATATGTACTTATAAATTTGTTTTTTATTCTTTGGTCTAGATATAATTTGAGATAAACATTTAGCCATGAGATATTTGTATTATTGGTGTATATTCAGGATTTTTATTTTATTTGAAAAGAATTATAGGAACCTATTTTTAATGTACTTGGAAGGATGCTGCAAAGGTCTAGCAACTTCCTATTGTTAATGAAAAGGTATCAAGGTGCTAGTTTTAAAAAATTGATTTCTGTTTTAGCCTATATCAGCAGGAAAGAGGATCTCAAAACAAAACAGTAACAAAACCTCAGACTTGCCTGTGGTAAAATTCCAAGATAGCACAGTCTTCCTAACACCAGAAGATTCTGCCAAGAAGAAGCCCCGTATGTTCCCAACTTTGTACCCATTTGTTATACCTAATTGAATTGCTGGTGTATATATTGGGAAGGGGAGGCTTTTTCTTTCACATTATTTTCTGATTATTTTAGGAAAATGAAAGGATAAAATTAAGTTTTCCTTTCACATAATCCCATTATCCTCAGCAAGGAGAAAGGGTTTCCATTTTAATCTTTGAAATCAGTTTGGGTGGAAGAAGGTAAAAATAAGTTTTTCTTCTCTTCCTCTCATCAGTAAAGTTTTATAGTTTTTTGTCACGATCCTCAGGTGCCATCAGCTGTTGTAAGACATAAACAAAGAAGAAAAGGAATGAGGAATGGGAAGTAAAGAAAAGAATTAAGTGGGTGAGAGGAAAAAAGAGGAAAGGAGGAGAATGATTCCCATTGATACAAAATTAGTAATGAAAGATTTCCAATTATTAAGTAAGGTAGAAATGGTAGCTCCATTTCTGTAGGCTTCATAGCTCTGACCCATGGCAACTCACTACCCTTGGCCTATGTAACAATGGCATGCCATTAATTCCTTAAAATAGGCAAAAATAATGTTTTACTCTATCTAAAATACCTAAATACCTAAAATCATTACCTAATGCATTTATTTATCCTTTCTCCTTCTTGGCTCTGACTCCCAAGTCCAAAGTGCATCCTCATTAGATGATGCATCTTCTCCAGAGTATTCAGATGTCACAGAGGATTTATCAAAGGTAAAATTTATATTATTATTGATTTATCTCAATATGAGTATTTTGATATAGTCATATGATCAACTTCAGGGGAATACATGATCTAGTTTTTTTTATTATTTTTAATATAAAAGAGGCAGTTTCATAGTGTCTGTTTTTTATTATTGTTATCATTTTGTTTTTAGCCTGCAGCTCCCAAACCATCAACGGAAAGTGCCATCCGTAAACGAAAACCGCAAAATGTGGAGGTATCAGGTAAAATCAAAGTGATACACATATTCCTGTGTTTACACTCTAATGTAGTTTTTTCTTTACTGGCAGAAGGGGGGAAATGACATGAGACCACACAGATAAATGTAAAAATAATGAAAAGCCATGTAATTTTAACTTGAACCCACTAGATATCTCTTTAGCATCTTACTTTGATTACCTTTTAGATATTTGATTCAGGGATAGAAAAAGAAATTTATCTGCCATAGAAAAGAGTAAATCACCTACCTCTGATCCAAGTAGTACTTATTCATTATAAAAGATACAGTGGAAAGAACCTTGGCTTTGGAATACTACTTCCTGGATATGTGGTCATGGTCAAATGATTAAATTTACTAATCTTCAGTTTTCCCATTTGTAAAATATGGATTGATAATACTTATGAGGTTCACATGACATAACATACTGTATTATTTCAAAGTCAATCAAGGATCCTAGAACCATAGAAATTTAGTTTTGGAAGAGGCCTTTGACATAATTTAGCCTCAAAATTTCAGAGTTAGGAGGGACCTCAGTGACTGTGGTATATAATTTATCCCCTAAATAGAATCCCTTTTAACCATGCCTATTGAGTATTCAGCTGTCTCTCCTTGGATATCTCTGATGTAGGGAAATCTGCTATCTTCCAAAGTCATCCATTCCATTTTGGATGATCTCTAATGGTTTGATGCAACTTCTACATGTTTTTCTTAGTTCTACCCTCTAGGGCCAAGCATAAGGAAATCTCACTTCTCTTCTACAACATAGCCTTTTAAATACTTGAGGATTCATACTTCAAGAGTATGAATAGAGGGAGACAAAGAAGAAAATGATAAAAGCAGAAAGAATGAGGTCCGTATTGGATGCCATTTATAGAAACACATCAATACCTATTTTAAACACATATTTAAAAGATATAACATAAATCATCTTTATTTTTCCTTTAAAAAGTAAGGAAGATTTTGCTAAAATTTCAATCCAAAAATTTCACTTCCTCCAAACTCCCTCATAAAGCAAAACAAAGTTTATCCAGATTCAACTTCTTATTTTCCATCCAGACATTTGGCTTCAATTTGTAGTTCATTCTGCTTAGGATGATAAAGAAAGCAGGTATATTTAGTATGCTCTGCATGTATTGTTGAAGCCTAATGGACCTTAGGATGTAATCCATCCTGCTTTAGGACAGTACCTTGAAGTACAGTACTAAGACATATTCAAGTCTTTGGGCTAGCCTTACTCCCAGTCTCTTAATATAAGATGATATTAGCATTTTTGCTTGCTATATCACACTGCTGACTTGACAGTGGAGACATGGGGAGAGATAAAAAAATTAAAATATATCTCATCTATTTTTTTGAGAAGATTAATCTAGAAGGATATGAGGAAACCACTGTATAACTTCTCTGAAACTTTTCTGTGTATTCAGAAATCTATAGGAAATATTTGGCTTTTTAGAAAACGTTATACTAAACAAGTGGTAAAACTATGGAACTTCAATTATTAATTGAAGAAGGAAGTAAGGGTTAAGTTAATTGAGAGAATTAGTATTTGGTTAATTTTTTGTTTTTTAATTAGAAAAGACTCACTATGGGATTTCATTCAGAGCTAGATAGGAGAGAATTTAAGAGACTATTGTAGTAGTCTGTGTAAGAGATGAAATGTGGTAGCCGTGGGAACAGAGGGAAAGAAAGATACAAGAGCCATTTAGAAGGAAAAACATAAAGGAGACATTAAATTAGGTAAAGACGAGAGATTCTGGGAAAGATGTTTGGAGAAAATAGTAGTAACATTGGCAAAGTAAGAGGAAAAGTTAACTGAAGGGTGGGGGTGCTATGCAGAGATGGAAAAGGTGATGTCTAATTTTGACCAAGGTAGCCAAAAGGTTATAGGACATTTAAACAAATGTTTAACTAGAACTTGGCAGAGAGCTGAATTTAACTCATGAAGGATCATGTAGTCAAAAAGTCTTTCAGGAGTCACTTAGTTGAACCTGGATCAGAATGTTCTGTATGTCTTGCCTGACTAGTGTTATCTCACTACCATTGGAGGGCATCCAGTCTGATGGAACCTAATTCTTCCTAAGGTTACCAGTTCTACTTTTGAATAGTTCTATCACGGATCATCCTATAAAACTGTTCTATATACTCAAAGCAAAACAGTGAGACCTGAATTTCCTCAGGTAAAGTTACAATTTACTTCCCTACAACTTCTGCCCCATATCTGGAACAAGCCTAATCTGTTTTCCATGTCAAAAAGCTCCTTCTAAGGGTGGCAGATTAGTGTAATGGGGGGAAAGTGCTGAATATAGTAACAGAAGATCTGGGTTCAAATCTTGGCTTTTCCATTTATTACCTATTTAACACTTGACTCTGAGTCTTCACTTCACATTAAAATCAATTGTTTGTAGTAGGTGATTTCTGAGGTCCTTCCCACGTCTAAATCTATAAAATTGTACCAGGGAATGATTTACATTCATATTGATATATCACTTTCTTTACAATGGCCCTCTGGGAAATGGTCCTATTGTTATTTTCAATGTTCCCATGGTCCTAGAAGCCAAATTTCTTCATTTGTGAAGAGCAAAAAGCACCTTTTAATATAGTATGGTTTCACTCTTCTGAGTGTGGTTTCAGTGTAGTTGTATTAGAATAAGGGACTTTGTAGAACTGACTTTGGTAATAATAGCTAACATTTATAAAAATCCTTGCTATTTGTGGTCTGGCCAATAATCTCCATCCTCAAAACCTAAGTGTTGAATTCCATTTTCCAGGCTCCAATTGAACAGGTTCCGTCTAGCAAAAGGGATAGGTGGGGAAATACAGCATATTTCAGATTTTAAATGGGGGAAGAGAATGAGCATGAGGTGTAGCCTGGGAGAGTACTTAAGAAGATCACTACAATAAAAAGGTAGACTTCTAAGATGAGAAAAGACCATAACTGGAGAAACTTCCTAGTAATAAGCAGTGTTCTACATTTTGTCTTGTGATTGTTCCATTTATTAAATTCCAGAAAGAAGAAAACTTGTACCTTGGGGTAATGTAATGTTTATGGAGCATTCTTTGCTTTTAGATTTCTCAGATTTGATAAAGCCAAAACACCAAAAATTAGAAGAGGACCACACATCATTTTCCCCTCTTGCCTTAATGCCAGGAGAAAACACAATACCTGAAGGTAACATTGTACATATAGTAAAGTTAAAAGTAAAATGTTGTGTGTTTAAAAAGACTGACCTCAGAACCTGGACAATGTGACTGAACTAGAAGGACAGTGCAAGAGGGGAGGTGATAATTGTGAAAATATACTTCACCTACTTTAAAGTTTTGCTTAGGGCTTGCTTATTATAAAAGAAATGAAAAAAATGAATGAAAAAGCATTTAAGTGCTTATTATATGCTAGATGCTGAGGATGCAATTATAAAACCAGATATACTTCCTACCTTTAAAGAGTTAACATTGCAAAGGGAACACACAAAGGGGAATGGTAGCCAGAGAGGGGCACTTTGATACAGAAAGGTGAGTCGCTAGACATTGATATTCATTAAGTACTTCCTATGAGCCAGGCACTGTGCTAAGTGTTAGGGAGACAAAGAGAGCCAAAAACAGGCCCCGACTTTCAAGGTGTTCAGGGTATAATGAAGGAAACTATCTACAAACAACTATGCAAAGGTAACATGCATGCATACATACATACATGTATATATAAACAATATACATACTTTAATGTAGATATGCATACATACTTCCACATACATACATACATATGTACTAATTATGTATGTGTTTATAAAGATCTGTATGTATGCATATACAAACATATAAAAATAAATATAAAATTTGTAACTAATCTTAAAGGAAAGAGACTAGCATTAAGAGATGCTGGAAAAGCCTTCTTGTAAAAAGTGAAATTTTATATGGCTCTTCAATAAAACAAGAGAATCCAAGAGACAAAGATAAGGGTGGGGGGGAAAGAATTCCAAACATTGGGAATAACAAGTGAATATGCCTCAAGGGGCAGCTAGGTGGTGCAGTGGATAGAGCACCAGCCCTGAAGTCAGGAGGACCTGGGTTCAAATCTGGGCTCAGATACTTAGCATTCCCTAGCTGTGTGACCCTGAGCAAGTCACTTAACCTCAATAGCCTCAGCAAAAAGCAAAAAAAAAAAGATACTAGAGTAGTGAATATGCCTCAAGTCTGGAGATAAACTGTCTTGTATACAGAACAAAAAAAGCCAGCATGGCTAGATTGAGAGTACAATAAGGGAGGAAAAAATATTAAAAGATTAGAAAGTTAGTGGGGGGAGAGAGTTATGGAAGCTTTTTAAAAGCCAAAAAGTATAGGATTTTATGTGATCCTAGAGATGATGGGGAATCACTAGAATATATTAAGTAATAACACTAGAATGTATTAAATTATTGTAATAGCTGAGTGGGTCATAGAGAAACTTGAAATAAGGACACCATCCAATATGCTGTTGTGATAAACCAGGCATGAGGTGATGAGGGCCTGTACCAGCATGGTAGCAGTGTCAGAACAGACAGCATGTGTAGGAGAGAGAGAGTCAACACAGAATCAATAGGATTTGGTGACAGATTGGATATGCTAAGTGAAGAGTTGAGGTTTTGAGCATATGTGAGGATGGTTGGTGCTCTTGACAGTAACAAGGAAATTAGAGGGGAAAGTTTTGGAGGAAAGATAATGAGTTTGATTTTTGACATGTTGAGTTTAAGATGTCTATGGGACCTCCAGTTCAAAATATCCAATAGGCAGCAGTTGGGAGATATGAGACCAGAGATTGGGAGAGAGGTTATTGTTCATTCATTTCAGTCATGTCCAACTCTACGATTCCGTTTGGGATTTTCTTAGCAAGATGCTACTGTAGTTTTGCCATTTCCTTTTCCAGTCCATTTTATTTGTAAGGAAACTGAAACAAATTGGGTTAGATAACTTTCCTAGGGTCACATTGCTATGAAGCATCTGAGGTTGGATTTAAACTCGGGAAGAGGTCTTCCTGAATCCAGGCTGGGCACTCTATCTACTGTGCCACATATCTGCTCGGGAGAAAGGTTGGCACTGAATAAAAAGATCTGAGAAATCATCTGCATAGAGATGATAGAAACTATGGGATTAAATGAGTCACCAAGCAAAACAGTATAGAAGAAGAATATGAGAATCCAGGAAATGGTCTTGAGGAGCATCTAGGGTTAGCAGGTATGAGCCAAATTAAAGTTCAGCAAAGAATACCGAGAAGCAGTGCTCAGGTAAGGGGATCAAAAGAGAGGAGTAGTCACAAAAATCTAGAGAAAAAAGACTGTCAAGAAGAGGTTACAGAGATATCAAGAATAATGAGACTTGCAAAAATATTGGTAACTTTGGAGAGAGCTCTCTCCATTAAGAGAGAGAGGAAATGAAGTAGAGGCACCCAATGGAAAGGCCGTCAACTAGTTTAGTTGCAAAAGGGAGGAGAGACATTATGATCAAATGAGGGTTTTTTGAGATGAGAGAGAAATGAATATATTTATAGGCATAAGAAAGTAGCAGTAAACAAGGAGAGACTGAAGATATTTGAGGAAGTGGGAATAATAGAGAAGAAAATTTTAGAAAAGATGGAACAGGGTTTGTAAGGAAGATCTGGGTTCAAATACAACCTCAGACACTTATTGACTGTATGAGGCATATCATTTAACCCTGTTTGCCTCAGTATCCTCATATGTAAAATGAGTTAGAGAAAAAATTGCAAACCACTTTAGTAGCTTTTCCAAGAAAACCCCAAATGGGGTCACAAAAAGTCTGAAATGACTGAAGAAACTGCAAATGACAATATGGTTCAGATTAGATTTTGTTCCATGACATTTTTATTTAATTTTTTTAAATTAACAAATTATTTTTTTCTCTTCCATCTCTAGCATCAGAAAAAAACAAAGCTTTTGTAAAAAAATAGTTAATTAAAAAACTGTCTAAAAGCTATGTCCATTTTGCATCTTACATGCATCAGCTCTCTGTCAGGAGGAAAATGATAGACTTTGTCTTTGGTGGTCTGGAACCTTGTTTGGTCACTGAGTTAATCATGATTTATGTTTGGGGGGCATGCTATGTAATAGGCACAGAGTAGATGTTTAGTAAATGTTTGTTTTTAATGCAATTTTTTTTTACAAGTTGAAAGTGTCTTTCACTTATTCTGAGAAATACTTAGTCTTACAGGTTATGCCAGACAATCTAGGAGAATCTGCTGTCATCTCTACCTTTGAAAACTTTATTAACGAATTGAAAAAAAATTTTAAGGTAATATTGACTTTGACACTTTGGTGAATTCAGTATTCCAGTAAGAGTGGAGGTTGACATAGTCACGTTATAATAGTAAGAGTAGGAATTAGTGATTGAACGATCACCAATTTCAGTTTTTCATAATCCCTAATTCTCTCTTTTCACTGAATGTCACTGAGTTTGAGGGAGAGGAATAATACTTATTCTGATCCATATATAGAATCACCCAGTCTCTCTAATAAGCAGTGTTTTCGCCTTTTAGGAGACCTAGGAGCTGTATGCGTGAATTCTTGTTCACATCCTCATTAACACTGCAGTCATTCTGACTAAGTTAATAAGAATGGATGACTATGTGCTAGTAGGGAAAAAAAAGTTTAGAAAATACAAAACCAATATTATCCAGGAGGAGACTTGATATAGTAAAATAAGAAGAGAGATCATTATGAAAATTAGTTATAAGACTATTTTAAAAGCATTTTTTTTACTGAGAAGTAGAACACCTTGGAAGCAAGTATAAAAACAACTTGCACCTTTGTAAAAAAAAATGCTTAGATGGGGATTTCATACTCTGTTTGCATGCAGTATGAATAACTTCAATTTCCTGTGGGCCGTTTTAGAATCAATTAAGCAATAAGTGTTTATTAGGCACTTGTATAGTTCAGGCATTGTTCCAGGGGTCAAGATAAAGACAAAAATGAAGCAGTTCCTATCCTCAAGGAACTTATATTCTAGTAGAATAAATATATACAAAAATAAGTATGCACAAAAGATCCAACATAAAAAAATATTTTAGAAAGGGGAATTGGTTTAGCAGCTGAGGTGATCAAGAAGGTTGAATATAGAAGGCTTCATGTTATCTAACTAGTGTTAGACAGAAGGCTTTGCTTCATTGCTTCTTAAAGGTTTTAGCCATAACAACAGTTAAGGTAATTGACTGGCCTTATCTCATATATGGCCAAAATATTAGTCAGTAATTACAGCAATCTTTTAAAACCTTTACTATTTTTCTTTAAAGCAATTCAGAATATTGCTAGCATTTTAACTAAATGTACTGGAGATGATTTCAAAGGTCCCTTCCAATATTAAAATGCTATAACTCTAAGAAAATTATATAAGTTAAGACAGCATATGCTGATGAAGTGAATGTGAGATTTGTTGCCATATGTTCTTGTCCTCATTAATCAATAGTGTTATCAATTAGCATTTTGGCATTATCCTTTTAAAAGAAAATGTGCTTTTAGTCATATCTTGCCTAGGGTTTTTTATATATTTTATTGATCAGTTTCCACATTAATCCCTCTACCTTCTCTCTGACCCCCAGGATCCTCATTTTCAATGAAATCTATGTAAATCTAATTAACTTTTTGGTTATCATTCAGTCTAGGAACAAGAAAAAAAATATTTGTTTCCAAAATTCCATGAAAGCATCTGAGAAGTTAACCATGCTTTTAAACCAGATACATCAATGCAGGTAAATAATTATTAAATTGAACAAGATCATTAGAAATACAGTAATTACTGTATTAAGTGTTACAGAGATTGGAAGCAAAAGGAAACTTAAGAAATTTAAGGAAACTTAAGAAATTTAAGGAAACTTACCCTGTCTGTATCACATGGTAGTAGCCACATAGATCTTTCTTCTCTTCTTTTACTCATTTTCCCCTCATCCCTTTTTGTTTTTGCATCCCCTCTTTTTTTTTCTTACTTCCCTCCTTTTTTTGTTTCATACCCAGCCTTTAACATACCATGATGGTGTGACCCTGGGCAAGTCTTTAAACTTATCAGTGTTTGAATATCTCAAGGATTATAAATTGTAGAAGATGTTCCAAACTGCATTAGCAAAGGGAATTTCCTAATCTAGAAGTTCCCTATATCAATACAATCACAGGTCCAATGGCTATCATTATAAATAATGACTATCTGAGATAGGAAGCAGGGAGAATTATGTTGGAAAATATAGGTAATATAAAAAAAATAAAAAAATTGTTTTAAAAACTATCTTTTTTAAAAATTGAAAAGGAATTGTTTCTGCACTAGATATGGATAAGAGTTGGACAGGATGGATTGTAGTCTGCATTGCTTAAGAGAATATTCATTCTGCTTATGGTTTAGCCCTTACATTTTTTTCTGGAGATGACCTTAAAAAAAAGACAAAGCTATGGTGTTGAGGTGAGTCTTAGGCCCCTCTTTAAAGAGGAGAATGGTACATAATGACATAAAACAGAAGAGGGTAATAGGTGTTTTTTTTTCTAAGTGTAGAATTTAGTAATACTTGAATTGTCACTTTAATAAAAGCCATATAAAGCATGTTCATTTTACTGTTGGGGAAACTGAGACATGCCTAATATCCCATAAAGTGATCAACATACTAGTAGAATGCAGGTTTTCTGATTTCTAGTACAGAAATGTAGAACTAGAAATTATGGTTTGGAAAAGGCCACATATTGTTATCTGTCATCTATCTTCTGGTCATCTTTATTCTCCTACCCCTGCTCAGGCTTTGCTCTCATGACCCTGGTTCTCTGATTGTGTAGATGGTGTAGAATTTGATCACCATGCTATTTCCAAAACTATCCTCTACACACAGCTCTATCTTTTATATAGCCTTCCTCATTAAAATGAACTTGGTTATTGGAATTAGTATAGCTAGTACTTAGCACATAATAGGTACTAAATACTTTTGCATTCATTCATTTATTCTGTTAGAGGAAGTTAATGTTTTAATATAAAAACCATTAGGAGCCAATCAAGTATTAAGAAAGAGGGCTTAGTTTTCAGACTCCTGCTTAAAATGGTGAGATTTCAAGCTTGAATATTTCAATAAAGCAAAAAGTAAACAAACAAGTAATCTGGGACAATTTGGGAGAACAAGTTGCTCTCAATAGTCAGCCTACAAATATTTATTCATTTCCCACTATAAGCCAGGTCTTGTGCAAAGTGCTCAGGATATGAAGAAAGGCAAAAAACATTCCCTTCTCTCAAAAGGACTCGTGTTCTAAATGGGAGAGTCAATCTACAAATAGCTGTCAAGACATACATATTGGATGAGGGAGGAGGTAACCTCAGAGGGAAGGCCACTAACATTAAGGAGGTTTGGGAAATAAAATAGGATGGTAGCTGAGGCTTCAGGAAAGCCAGGGATGCTTGAAGGTAAAAATGAGAAGAAGAGAAAGTTCCAGAAATGGGGGGACAATGAGTCAGAAGATGTAATTTCTTGCATAAGAAGCAGCAAGGAGGCTGTTGTAATTGGATCATAGACTATGTGGAGGTGCAAGAGGACCAGAAAGCTAGAAGACTCCCAGAGTTTTATGTTTGATCCTAGAGGCTATAGGAAGTCAGTGGATTTTATTGAATAAAGGATAATATGGTCAGATATCTACTACAGGAAGACCAATATGGCTGGAAAGTGGATCTAGGAGAGATCCAAGGCAGGCAGACCCACCATTTGACACCATTACTAGGTGTGAGATGAATGCTTTCACTAGAAAGTGCTTCTGTTTCCCTTTCTTTAAAATATTCAAAAAGATCTGCCAGCAATTTGGGAGTTCCTTCTAGCAATACAGATTTCAACCTATCCATTCCCACCAATCCTCTATAAGTTTCAGACATTTGGGATCTGATAACTGCCACATTCTGGATGTCTACCTGTGATTCCTGGATCTTGCCACACATCAAACACAACATCTTTTTAGGTCTACAATTCCCTTTCTTCAAATAAGTTTTGAAATGGGTATCAAGTAGGGGAGGAAAGGGTAACTACTAATAGAAATCTATTTTCTATTCATAGAAGTAGATGGAGAACTGGAGTTTTGATAACAAGACATTTATTTTTTATTTTTTTATAACAAGACATTTAAATATTCAATATTCAAACAACTGATGATGTTAGAGAAGGATATAAATGAACAAATAATTTGGGAGTGGATTTGTTCTCCTTTATAGTCTCTCTTGTTAACCACCATTCCCCACTTACTATTCTGTCAATTGGATTTGAGGTATCCATTTCTTTTTAATTTTTAATTGATGAAAAATTAAGCCTTTGAAAATGATTGGCCCAATGTCAAAATGCTCCATTTGTAAGTAAACAACTTTCAGAGAGTAGAAAAACTCAAATGACTTTTATGGCAAACCAAAAAATGTGTAACCATTTGAACTCTCATCTCCTGCAACAGGAAGAGTAGTCTTTTTTTTCTGGAGGTGTACAAACTTCTCAGATAATAATTTTGTGAATTTCCCCCCCCATACAAATCAGGCTTGATAAGATAGAACAGTTCCATAAGAGCATTCTTCAAAAACTGGACAACTTTAAGAAGGATGTTCAAGCTCTGAAAGATCTTGAGAATGAAATCCTGGTAAGTTTTTGCTTGTCTTCCTCTTCTCTGAGGTCTATCTGCTTATGTTGTAGGGAAAAGTAATATTAAGTAGCAACTTTTTCTTCTCTGCATCAATTTTAGGATGTTTGGAAAGAACAATCTACCAAACTAAATTTGTTCTGTGATCTGCAAATGCAAAGGTACTTTTTTTTAAAAGCATTATTTTAAGGAAGGTAATCTTAAGTCATAAAGTCATAGATCTAGAATTGGAATGGACCTTAGCAACCAGTGAGACTCATTTTACAGATGAAGAAATTAAGACACAGAACAGGGAAAGACAAAGCTGCCATGGCGATTAAGTGACTCATTGCATAGACTCTTGGTTCTGGAGCATGTTCTTGAGTTTGGATCTGAAGTCAGGCTTGATTTCAAATCTGATCTCAAACACTAGCTGTCTGACCCTGACCAAGTCACAATCTTTGTCTCAATTTCCTCAACTGTGAAATGAGAATAATAACTCCTACCTCTGAGGATTGTTTTCAGTATAAAATTGAGAATATTTGTAAAACGTTTTACAAACATGAATGCATTATAATTATGCTAGCTATCATCATTAAGTAATTTGCCCAGGGTCATACAACTAATAAGTAATCTTAGGATAGGATTCGAATTTAAGTCTTCCTAATTCTAAGTACACTGCAATACAGTAGTGATGTCAAACTTAAGTAGAAAACAGATCCCTGCAGGCAGCCTATTGACTTAGAAAACACAAATGAACATTATATATATATATATATATATATGTATATGTATATATATATATGTATGTGTACATATATATGATTACATTGTATTTTTACTTGTTTTATTGAATAAATATTTCCCAATTACATTTTTATATTTTTATCTTTTTGTTGTTGTTTCTAGGTGAGACAATTGGGTGGGGTTAAGTGACTTGCCCAGGATTATAGGACTAGTAAATTGAGGATGGATTTGAACTCAGAGCACTATCCCTGCTGTCAGGAGAACCTATCTACTGTGCCATCTAAGCTGCCCTATTTCAATTTTTTCTGAAGTGTTTTATTTTTCCCAATACATGTATAGATAGTTTTCAAAATTCATTTTTGTAAAACTTTTGCAGAGAACAGAGAATGTACCTGTAGAATATTTGTATATGCTGTCAGATAGAGGTGACAGTTTTGCTACACTATTTCCCCTTTTCCCCCATTGTTTTTTATTCTTTGTTATAAAGAATGTCTCTCTGAGTACTAGAGAAGGGGAAAGGACAATAATGGGAAATAAAATTCAGTTAAAACTTTACAAAAGACATCCATACAAATATTATAAAATACAGCTAACCACAAAACTCCAGCACAAATCACTATTCTCTTGGCACTTTCTAGGGAGGTTTCTGGGCTAGACTTGGCAAATAAAGAGCTGCTTCAGGAGGGATTAGTTTCCTTATTCTTGAAATTCTTGGAAGAAAGATTAGTAGATGGCATGCCCACTATGCTATAGAGAGAAATCTTGTTCAGGTATGGGTTAGCCTGGATGGCTTCTGAGGCTCCTTCCAACATTGAGATCCTCACTGCACTTCTATTTTTTGTTAGCAAAAAATTTTTTCAATATCTTAAATTTGATTATACATATTATGAAGTGAATTACAAGCCTTCCAGTTCCACATCGTTGCCCCTATCTCTGTCCCATTATAACAGAGTTCTTGCTATCCTTTTAATTAAGACACAATTGCTTTGCACAGAATTTTACAATTTTTGAAGTGCTTCAAAGAATATTTACTCATGGTTGTCATATTTTAAAAAAATTATTATTAGCCTTCAATGCCAATAGTTTTTTTATGAGTTAGAGTACAAAGAACTGTTCTTTTGTGTGTCTTCAAAGACACCATCTTCAGGTAGCTAATGGATAGGACACTGACCTTGGAGTTGAGAAAACCTGAGTTGAAGGTCCTGCCTTTGATATCCATATGACCTTGGGCAAGTAATTTTTCTCAACCTCATTTTCCTCTCCCATAAAATGGGACCAATAATTGCACCTATCTCAGAAGGTAGTTGTGAAACTTAAGTAAGACAATTTACCTATCTATGGTTATATTTTTTTATATATATCAATATCTAACCATCTATAGCTCTAGTTTATCTTTGTCAATATATGTGTTTATAGTTTATTTAGATATCTCTATCTACTTATATATTTATACTGATATCTAAAACTTATCTATGTCTGTTTCTCTGTCTCTGCCTCTGTTTCTCTGTCTGTCTCTCTGTAAATCTCAAAAGTCCAAATAAATGCTGGCTATAAGCACTAGCTTTTTTAGTCTTGAGAAACTTGGAATTGCTTTATTTTGATAATAAACTTCAGTTAGTTAGCTGTTAAATTCATTAACGAACATTTTCCTTCCCTTCTCATTCTTGACCTTGCTAGGCTCCCTTGTGGGGTTTCAGAATACCTCAACCACTAAAGGCCATTAACTGCACTTTGTTTTCAATCTGAAGCCTTTGGGGCTTCCTCCTTATTCAATAGTTCTAGCAAAATTAAGTCTTTGGCTTTTAAAGACTCTAAGTAGTCTATGACATATATAGCCTGTTATCCATCATTTTGATAAATTATTAGGAGGTTAGAATCAGATGTGTCTAAGTTGATTAGTTCGGGCCTTAGTAAAGATAAATGCCTCCAGCAGAAACAAAATATTGCTCAAGCTTTTATTAAAATGTTTAACTTTACCCAAATTAATTCAGAAAAATGCTACCTTGAGGAAATGTAGTAGAGGCTACTTTTTAAAAGATTTCTGAAGATTCAAAAATTCATCCCTTAATTGACACATCCTCAGGGCAGATTCAAAATTTGAATGTCTGACAGTATTAGAATTCTGGCTACTAAAATGGCTATTTTTAGACAAGATACTTTTAAAAACCACTCAAAACTTAATTGTCTTGAGGTTTTTACTTAATCTCACTGAGTTATAATACTACATTAAAAATATATTCTGGTGGTTGGTGTCAGTTTACTTACTGTGAATCCAGAAAATGAGACTGCCAAATTTTTTTCCAGACTCTACTTCAATCACAATAACATCACTTTTATGCTATAACTCCAAAGTGAGTACATAAATTGCTTTGTTTGGGGATATATGAATTTTCCCCCCAAGGAGTGAAGTTGTAGAGTGCAAAGCTATTCAAACCTTAGCCTAGCAATGGGGACAACTTCAAATGAAAGCCCTTTTCATGTCTTTTTCCCCCCTCCCTATGACAGTTCCTAGGAAGGCACTGAGCACTGTATTTCATACTCTCTATTTAAGATCCTACTTTACTACTATGACTAGCAAGACTTTCCCATTCTACCTGCCTTAATTAAGATTATAAATTCTTCAAGGGAATGAATTGTGTATTTTGTTCAAGAAACAGTATTGTACAACAGTGAAGACACTGGATTTGGAATCAGAACTCGAGTTCAACTTCTACCTTAATCATTTATGAACTCTGTATGACCTTGGGCAAATCATCTAATTTTTGTTAGCCTCAGTTTCCTCACCTATAAAATGAGGGGCTGGTCTTGATTATCTCTAAGGTCTCTTCTAGCTTGGAATCCATGATTTCTGATTGGCATTCCAGTGCTGCCACTTAGTGACCCTGAGCATTTAACCTTATTATACCTTGCTTTATACATCTGCACAATGGGATAGTTAGATGTCCTCTAAGGTCCCTTTAACTTTAAATGGATGCTCTTGTAACCTAGGATTCTCTGTATCCTCTAGTACTAACAGCCAGAATGTTCCATACATACCTCTTCACTCAATATTTCTATAACATCTTAAAATTCTGCAAAGTGCTTTCTTCCCCTTGGGCCTGTGAGAGATGTAGTGCAAGTATTTTTATTTCCATTTTTTTTTTAAGATACATCAAGGGGGTTAAGGGTGTGGCTTATCTATGATCTGGAAAATCCATATAAGTTTTTGGCCTTCCCTGTGTATCAAAGAAGTCTGATTTTTTTTTAATGGGGTGTTTACCGTATTGTAAAATTTGGGTTAAGTATTTGGTCATGGGCTCTGTGTCATTTGCTGACCTTCATGTGTCATCTACAGTTTCTGCAAAACTCCCCACAAAGTCTCAATTTCAGATGCCAACCCACAAAATTCAAGACCACCATGGGAAAAGGCATGATGTGAATGGACAATTGTATATACAGGATAAATTATAAAGGAAGTAGAACTTAAGGGAAGATAAGGAAAGGCTTCCTTTCCAATTGGAAAACAAGCTTTTAGATTTGGGAATAATAGAACTTGGTCATTTACATTTTTGGAAGAATACAATGGTATTTGTCTTCAGAAACTTTGGGGCATTTCCTGTGAGAGGACCTCTATAGCACATTATATATATGTGTGTGCATATATATATATATGTATATATATATATATGCATGTATACATATGCATGTATGCGTATGCATGCATGTATGTGTATGTATATATGTGTGTAAGTTTTTTTTTTAATGGATAAATGCAATGTATGAATTTGAACTAAATCCTTAAATAGCACCATTCAGAAGGAAAGGGAAAAGACCACATTTGTTTGGTCCACAATGATAGAATTCCCATTCCATGACAAGTCAGTCATCACTTCTCAGTGATCTTGTAGTGTATGTATCTTAGGGTTGGAAATGTTTTTTTTAATTGCAATTCTTAAAGGGAATTGAGTGGAAGTGTGGTTTAGGGTCAGACTTTGCTTATTGCATCTGTGTTTTCTCTCCTACCCCAGACTAAACCACCTGAGGAAAAGATGAATGAAGATGGCTTAATCACTCTCTTGTCTTTGACTAAATAAATTTGACTAAATAAATGATGCACTGACAACAGTGTCATACTCTTTGTAACCCTATTTGGGGTTTTCTTGGAAAATATACTGGAGTGGTTTGCCACTGTTTGCAGCTGGTTTTGACACCATTCTGTTCTATTTCCATTGCCGAGTTATTTGAATTAGAACTGAAAATGAAATATTGCATTGCTTGAAATTGGATTTTTTTTTTAGCTATTTGTCCACAAAACTCCTACTTTGGTCAAAAGAATGAATGTTCATAAAATTAAAAACTTTAAGGACTCTTTAAAAAATTCAGTTTAAATGAAGAGTAATTTTAAAAATCTTCCCTTTCTGCCAAAGTTATTTATTTCCTTTTTCCATTGCCCTTAATTTTCATCCATCTATTCTTAAAATTTGTTTTGGAGGTAAATTTAAACCTTTTATTTTGGAAAAATGAAGGAAAAATAAGAAGGAAAAGTTGAGGTGCTAGATGTTAGGCTCTCATCTAGACTGGAACATTTTTCATTTTCCCATCAGCGTGAGTTTTGATTCTTAAAAACTGACATAATGAAGTCAAGTAATTTTCAAAATAGGAAAAAATTAAAAATGGAGATGATAAAATTTCTGTGAAGATTAGCACATGAAATCATTTACATAGTTAAATATTTGAGTTTTCATAATGTCAAAACATTGACAATACCTACTTTCAGCAGTGACTTTGTTTATAGTATGTAAAATATACATTAATCGGTTTAAACCATTGAAAAAATATTATCATTGCATTTAAGGCTAGAAAGACTGTTGAAAGTCATGTAATCCAAACTCGGTTAATGATGAAATGGAAGTACATAAGAGATCATCATATGGGTAAAAATTGGAAGAGCCAGGGTGTTAGTCTATAAGCATTTACTAAGTTTCAACTAGACCAAATCTGATCTTATACACTAGCTGTGTGATGCTGGGCAAGTCACTTACCCATGTTTGCTTCAGTTTCCTCATCTGCAAAATGTGCTGGAAAAAGAAATGGCAAACCACTCCAGTATATTTTCCAAGAAAACTGCAAATAGGGTTACAAAGAATATGACACTACTGAAAAATGCCTGAAAAACAACAAAGTTCCTACTCAGTCCTAAGCACTGTGCCGAATACTGGGGATACGAAGAAAGGCCAAAGATAATCCCTACTTTCAGGAAATTCATAGGATATGAACTAAAATTCTGACTCCAAATCTTCCTTTTTTATATTTGATATTTTATTTCTCCCAATTACATATAAAAACAATTTTTAAACATTCATCTAAATTTTTTCTTGATTCCAAATTCTTTTGTTATAAGTATTATATATATATGTATATATATACACACATACATATATATGCAGTCATATAAAAACATATTTCATATTAGTCATGTTGTGAAAGAAAATAGACAAAAAAACACAAAAAAGAGAAAAAGAAAAAGTATGCTTCAATCTGCATTTAGACTTTTTCTGCATTCAGGTTTTTTTTTTCTGGAAATTTTTCATCAGAAGTCCTTTAAAATTGTCTTGGATTACTGTATTCCTGAGAATAGCTAAATCATTCACAGTTGATCATCATACAGTATTGCTGTTACTGTATACATTTTCTCATTTTTATTTTGCTTCAATTCATGTCTTCCCAGATTTTTCTGAAAGCATTCTGTTCATAATTTCTTATAACAATAGTATTTCATTGTAATCAAACAACAACTTGTTCAGCTATTCCCCAGGTGATGGGTATCCCCTCAATTTCCAATTTTTTGTCACCACAAAGAACTGTTAGAAGTTTTTTATACATATATATCCTTTTCCTTTTTGTTTTTTTCCAGTGAATTCCTCTCTCAGCTCTAATTTTATTTTTTAAATAATCATCCCATTATATTCATACCTGTGCCTGACTATGCATACTTGTAAATGTCTTAATAATGAAGTTTTTGGGGGCAGCTAGGTGGTGCAGTGGATAGAGCACCAGCCCTGAAGTCAGGAGGACCTGAGTTCAAATCTGGTCTCAGACATGTAACAGCTGTGTGACCCTGGGCAAGTCACTTAACCCCAATTGCCTCAGCAAAAAAAAAAAAAAATGAAGTTTTTTTAGGAGTTACAAGTATTATTCTCCCATGAAGGAATGTAAACAGTTTAACCTTTTTGAATCCCTTATGATTTTTCTTTCCTGTTTGCCTTTTTATGTGTCTTCTGAAGCTTATATTTGAAAGTTAAATTTTTCTGAATCTTCCTAATAAACAGCATTTCTTTCATCCACTGCTTATACAAGATGCTATAATCTGTGGGATTTTTAAGTATCAATATATTTAATATTTCTTTGAATAATTTACTAGTTGAAATAGCCTTCCCCCTTTTAAAACTTGTTTATGCACAATTCTTTGTACTCTAAGTAATCTGCATTTTAATTAAATATTATTTGAAATAAAATTGTTCCTACTTATTTCACTTAAGACTTTTAAAAAATCTTGGACAAATGTGCTCAACAAATTCTATTTAGATTTAATTATTATCCTTATCTCCTGCAATTTAGTTCTGTAAATCAATAAT
The DNA here is from genome assembly GCA_023553655.1 of Myrmecobius fasciatus. Taxonomy (NCBI): domain Eukaryota; kingdom Metazoa; phylum Chordata; class Mammalia; order Dasyuromorphia; family Myrmecobiidae; genus Myrmecobius; species Myrmecobius fasciatus. The sequence continues at coordinate 153,877 of JAJPUD010001645.1, read as the reverse complement.
TGGCTGTGGTATATTGTACTTTGACAAGTTATTCAGATCAGCTTTGGGTCCTTACAGAACAGATCTTTCTACATTAGAAAGATTCAGCCATTGCCACAAATATATAGAAACAGTTGCTAGCTCCCTAGACATATTATTCCTAGAATTGTGAATGGGCAACATCTTTTCTATGTCAAGATGCATAGGAAACGTATGTATATATAAAAGTCTACACAAAAGTCAGTCATCAGAGCAATTTTGCCCATGTGACAAGGGGCCTTTTAGAAGCCTGCAGGAGTCAATGTGTTCCTATCCTTCAATTTGAGCTTATGAGTCCATGGAAGTTGTTTTCTTCCCTTCTATCACTGATATATACATCTTGGGTAGCTTGAAAGCTGTAGAGTTCTCTGCAGTTCTAGTTGAATAGACCCCTATGAGCTCTATTGATTATGGTTTCTGAGTACCTCTGAACAACTAGACACTCAAACCCAAGTTCAATTTCTGCAGAGTTCTTGGTCCCAAGAGACTCCCTCCTTTTTTATTTTAGATGAAATTCTGTCACTTCTGGAATTCATTTTGCTGATATTTGGGCTAGGTAAGGAAGCAGAACAGTCTCTAAGCTTTTGTTTAGAAAGAGTGGGATGTACTGTTTGGAGTGGACTAGTTTGAAGTAGTCCCTCTTTTTAATCTTTCCATTCTGTAACTTTAATTTATGGATTGCTTCTGTTGCATGATGGTACTTGGTTTCTTCTGTGGTGAGGACTTCATAAGGAACATATCCATCATCTCTCAGCCTTGCCTGCTGCTCTCGTGTCTGTTTTGTAACAATTCACAATGATGCCCTTAGCCTTGGTCCTCATCATTAGTATCATTTTCCCATAGTCACTGGAAGCTGAAGGGTTGTAGTATGAGAATACAAATTGTCTCTTTCTTCAATCGTGGAAAACTTCTGGTACTTATGATTTAGGATGAATGTTGTTTTCTACAGGACTTTATAGCACATGTCAGATGGAGGAGGAGTCAGTGTGGGATCTATTAGAGTATAAGTGAATGCACTCCAAGTGACAGCTTGCCTAGAAGCCTACCTGTGCTGTGCTCAACAGCAGGCGGATCTGGCTCTCTGGATACCAAAAAAGATTGTGATCCAGATGCTTCTCTAGGTAAACTCTGATTTCTATGGTAAAAGTCAGTGAAAGTTATACAAATATGACAGCTATCAAAAAGGAATATTCTGTATCTGGTGATAAAGAGCAGAGTTCCAAGCAGATCCTATGTAGAAGCTCTCTGGGATTATGTGGGGGAGAGTGGGAGAGAGAAGGAATGGACATAGCCTAAGTCACAGGAAGCTGAAACCAACAAAATTCTAGGTCCTCTTCCCTATCTAAGCATCAAGCTGTGGTAGAAGCAAATAGATATGACATGAGAACTTTCGGGGTGAGGAAGAATAAAGACTCATTACTTTGAAGATGTTCAAAATTTAGAAGTCTTCAGTGGTCAAGGGCTCCAACCTCTTTCCAGACACATTGAACATTTCATGCATTCATTCTGTTTCAGCCAAACTAGCTTACTTTGTGAACATGATATCCTATGTCTAATCTTCATTCCTTGAATAAGTTGTCCTCCAGGCCTATCATGCCTTCCATCTTCCCCTCTTCCTTGTAAAATCTTAAGTTGTTCAGTCATTTCAGCGATCCCATGTGGAATTTTCTTGACAAAGATTCTAAAATGTTTCCTTCTGCCCATTTTACAGATGAAAAAATTGAAGGAAACAGAGTTAAGTGACTTGACCATGATCACGCAACTAGTGTTTTGAGGCCTACCTTAATTCAAAGTATAGCTGATATCAACTGAGGCCTCTCTTTTTTTAAAAAAAAATCTTTAAAAAATTTTCTTAATGGTATTTTATTATTTTAAATATGTATAGTTTAACATTACTTTTTTGTAAAACTTTGTATTCCAAAATTTTAACTCCCTTACCCCTCTTCTCCCCAAGATAGCAAACAATGCGATATAGGTTAAATGTGTGCAGTTTTTAAGCATATTTTCATATTTGTCATAATCAGATCAAAAAAAAAAACCATGAGAAAAAAACAACAAAAGGTGAAAGTACTATGTTTAAAACCACATTTCATCTCCATAGTTCTTTCATTTTTCATCCCAAGTCTACTGGAATTGACTTGAATTACTGCATTGTTGAAAAAAGCCAAATCCATCACAGTGATCATAAACAATCTTGCTGTTACTGTGTACAATGTTTTCTTGGTTCTGCTCACTTCACTGAGCATCATTTCATGGAAGTCTTTCCAGGCTTTTCTGATATCAGCCTGCTTCTCATCAGTTCATTTAGAAAAATAATATTCCATTACATTCATATACCGTAATTTATTCAGTCATTCTAATTGATGGGCATCCTCTCAATTTCTAGCTCCTTGCCACTACACACACACACACACTTCAAACATTGCTAGATAAAAGGGTATGCACGGTTTGATAGACCTTTGAGCAAATTGCTCTATGAGGCCTTTCTTAATCCTTCAATTGTGTTATTTTCCCCTTCCCTACCCCTAATGAAATTATTTTACTCTGTATATTATTTGTATATCTTTTGTATTTGTATGCTTATAAACTTATCTGTTTATGCTTTCCTTTCAGTAAAATGTAATCATTTGAGGAAGGACTATTTCCCTAGCCTCTAGGACAGTACTAAATACCTGATATTTATTGAATGGAATTATACTGAAATAAATTTTGAGAACAAATAAATATTTAACAGATCTCATGGAAGGACTGAAAAATATTTGATATTTTCATTGAGGGCAAGGATTCTTAACTTTTTCATTGATCCCTTTGGCAAGCTGGTAAAACCAATGGACCCATTTCTCAGAATTATGTTTTCAAATGCTTATGAAAAAATGTAGGATTTCAAAGGACACCAATTATATGGAATGCAGTTAAATTTTTTAAGTTTGTGGGAACTCATAGACTAGAAGAACCATTCAGTACCTACTCTGTTGGAGACACACTATGAAAAGCACTGATAAGTAGAGAAAGAATGCCTCTGACATGGGAAATCTCAAAGGAAGTGGCATTTGAGCTTTTTAAAAAAAGGCCAGGTTTTCAACATATTTGAGGCTTTTCATGGAAAAGGGCTAGTGTGAGGTGAGAAAATTAGAATTTGATTCCGTATTATTTTTTATTTTATGAATAACTGACTTTGTTCTATAATTTCCATGATTTTTTTCTCTGAAATTAGTTCAGAGTTCAGCTGGCCTGTTAAGTTTAAAACTCTAGCTCTCCTGCCCTAAGGAATTTTGATAATGGAGATTAGCAATGACCCCCTTCTGTCATGAGACTAAGTAGTGCTCACTGTCTGAAAGCAGGTGCAAGATAGTGGCCCAGACTTTTGGATAGCAAACCAGATATCCTTGAAGGATAGAGAGTTTGGTAGAGTAAAAGATATCAGGCCCAAATTCCCTTTATGTTTAGCTGACCTTGGAAAATGCATGCGAACACAAGGAAAAGTTAGTGACATCTCTCCCAGTTAGAAGTTATTGAGCTTGCTGAAACTGGTATTATGAAACATGAAAATAGACCCAAGGGCTCAAGCATTCCTCAGATAAGAAGCTAAAAAAGGAATCAAGGCTTCCCAAATAATTTGACTTGAGGAAGGATTTGTCTGACAATATACTGTAAATCTTCCATCTCTACCAGCCCATTGTGGATCTTCTAAATATAACTTGATATGTGACCTGACTTTGTTTACCTATAGAGTCTGTTTAACTAGGTTTGTTTTCTTAGAGAATGTATAAGTTTATAATTCTATTTTAACTTTATTCAGATTTTGTGACATTGTAAGAAGCATAGGATGAATCTATTTTGAAAAATAATTTTATTAAGCAAGTATGAGATTGCAATATACAATTTAATTTAGTTCTTTATCTGTTATAGTTTTCTCTATAAAACCTTTTCAAAAACTTCATTTGGAATTCAGGATTGTTCTCCTGAACTTATACTTGAACATAATAAAACTTCCATAATTTCTGCAGTTTTGGATAAAACAATTTCAGTAGCAGGTAACTATTACATGAACTAACAAAGGAGATATTTTTCTCCTAATAAAATGGCAGGTAATTTTGACTTATTATTTATTAAAATGCTATGTGATTGCATCATCAGAATCTTGTTTTAAGATTCTCTTGCCCTTTTGAGCCAGCTTTGCTTTTAGAGTCTCAGTTTATGGGATCTTATATATGTCTTTCTTTTTTAACTTTTTGAAGTGTATTGTTTCCATCTTAGTATGGTTTAGATGATAGAGAGCTTGCCAAGAAGACTTAGGTTCAAGTGCAGCTTCTGATGCCTACTGGCTGCATGATCCCTGGCAAGTTAGTGATGTCTAAGTCAGTGATGTCAAATGCAAATAGAAGTGGGGTCACTAACCCATATTTAATGATCATTTTTTTGTTGTTTTTCAATCATGTGACTGACTCATCATGACCCCATTTAAGGTTTTCTTGGCCAAGATATTGGAGTGGTTTGTTATTTCTTTTCCCAATTAATTTACAGTTGCGGGAATTAAGGCAAACAGGGTTAAGTGACTTGTTAAAGAGTTACATAGCTAGCTAGTCTGAGGCCAGGTTTGAACTCGGGAAGATGAGCCTTCCTGACATAAGACTTGGTAACTCCAGCCATTGTACCACCCAACTGCCCAATAAGGATGTAGATTGACTTTGTTTTATAATGTATTATCATCAATACTGGGTTTTTTTGTTTTGTTAAAATTTCCTAATTACATTTTAACCTGGTACTGGCGCTGGGCTGAAACCACAGCAAAACACCTGAGTGCTGCCTGAACTAGATTAATGTAATTAGGAAATGTTTAACAAAACAAACAAAAGTACAATACAACATAGATAATGTTAATTTGTACTTTTCTAAGTCAATCTACAACCTTCAGAGATTCCTTTTGGTTTGAATTTTATACTGCTTAAAGCATTTCAGAGAAGGTACCAAATCTACATTGGTAGCAGTACTTTCCTTCCCTGGAAATTCCCTCTTTCAGTGAAATCATAGGTCTGATTGTCCCTATCCATCAAAAACTTTTAAGATCATGGTCATTTTTTCCCCTTTCTTTTCTATTTTATCATCCAACTCTTTTTGGTTCTGAATCACAAGCAGACACAAATCAACACTCCCTGAGCAGCTTCCTCTACCTTTTCAAAGCTGAAGTAATTTATAAGGTAAATTAACCATTTATCAGAGGCTCTTTTTATAGTAATTAGGAAAAGCAGATATCTGGTAGAAAATTAACCTCTTGGTATATGTGAGAGTTTCTTCAGTATTGTGAGGATGTTGATAGTATCATGGACTAGAGACATTAAATGTTTCCTTCCAACAGTTCACTACCAGTTTGTTCCCTTATTCACAAAATTTTGCTTTCTGTAGAGAAGGAAATGATATCCTACAAAATTAAACTAGTTTAAAAAATCTTAGCATGGTTCTAGTTATCCCAAGTAGATATCAAGTTTTCTTTCAATAAAATGAACATCTGCTAATATCCAGAAATAGTTAATTTAATCCAAAAGGAAAAATCATATTCCACTTCCAGTGTCAGTATGCTAACTTCTAACAAAGTTGTAAAGTTGGTAGTTTGTCCTCAATGTTCATCATTCTAATTCTTCACTTCCATCTCTCCCAGACTCACCATGGCCTGACTTTCCTGGCATGTCTTTCTACTTAAAAAAAAAACAAACCCAAAAACCCCAAGAAACCATTTAATTCAAAACACATTTATTGTCATTAAGTCAAGTATACTCACTATTCCCCAAGCAATTGGTGAGTGCTAGGGACTTGAGGAAAGACAACTCAGCCCCTCCCATTAGAGCACATGTTCTAATGGAGAGATACAGGCAAACAACTATGTATCTACAAGATAGATACAAAGTAAATGGAAGAGAATCTCGAAAGTTACCAGAAGAATCTTGGAAGTCACCAGTATTAAAGGGTATTAGGAAGGCTTCTACTATATTGCAGACTGTGTTGGATAATGATAGCATTTATTTAGCACTAATTTATTAAGCACTTACTATCCAATATTTTTGCTAAGAAAATCACAAATGAGATCACAGTAGGATGTGCCTGAAAAAAAAACGACTCAATGGCAATGTGTCTAGCACTGTGGTCACGTCTGGGGATGCAAATACAATTGATCACAACAGAAATTGAAGGGAATGTTTTCTCTTTCTGTTGTGATGAAAGTAGGCAAAAAAATCACAGAAAGGTAGACAGGTGGTAAAGTGGGGTATTGGGGAGTGGTATGATGTGGAGATGGCTTAGAGACCTGGTTCTAAACAAAATAAGGAAAAAGCTCATAAAGGCCCCTGCATCCAAGGCAAGGAGTCCAAGATTCCTAAGGAGTAAGGGAAGAGGAGGAGGACCAGAGTACAAGCATCATGATCAAATGGCCCAGGAGTCACCACAGATAGAACCAGACATGATCATTTTATGCAAGGAGCTTACATTTTTTGCAGGGATAAAACATAGCCAATAATTGATAGGCGATAGAATGTATGAATATCTAGAAGAGGATCATCAGAGAGGAATGGTTTCAGGGAGAAAAAAGATCACTTCTTCTAAGGAGGAAATTGAGAACCAACCTTTAAATGAAATGTGTTTGTTCTTCATAACAGAGAAATAAACTATCATACATGACTTTTAAAAATTATCTCTACACAGTATGCATGCTAAAAAATTAGACCACTTTATACCTTCCTTTCTATATATAGCATATGGATGGGATGTGGATTATTCCCGTTTTTATAACTACGTAAAGAAAAGTTCATTGTTTGCTATTTGTCCAAGACCTAAGCGCATCCATAGAATTTATAACTCTTCATTCTTGCTTCAAAATAATTACTAATGCACTCAGTCCTACTGCTTCTTGTTTTAAACTGGCCAACGCCAAATCCATTATAAACTATAAATAGATACTTAATTGCAACTCCTCTATCAGGGATGCTTTACATAAAGGAAGAGGCCATTTTAAAGAAGGCAAAAAATTATCTATTATGTACACTCCAAGAAGAAAACAAGTAAAATATTTGGGGTTTTAAACCCATAAAATAGTTTAAAAGGGGCTTCTTCATTCACTCAGAATCCCAGTTTTGAGAAACAGCATTCTTTACCCAAATAAAATCTTTCCAGGTTTTTTTTCTTTTTCAGAAGTAGTGCCATACACTGCTGTAATCCCTGCAAAGTAGTCCTGGGCTTGAATTTTACTTACTAAAAGCAGATTAGTTACACTAACTAATGTGGTTGTCTTTTTCATTATAAGTAGTTTTTCCTTCTAAATGAATTAAACCTCACCTTGTAAACTAGTGTTATGACTAGATCTTTCATATTTTTTTTCCTTTTCTGGCTTCTCAAAAATTAAGGTTTTTAAATTTCATCAAGTATATCAAGTTGAGTAACACTGATCTTCATTAATCTGTCAGCTAAATACTGCATATCTCAACATCAGTAGTGTTGCTCTGTTTCTCCTAAAAATAAAGGCAGCTGTCCAGGCCTGTTGGTTTTACCTTTATAACATCCTTTCTACAAATTGCTGCCTTTCCTTTGATAATTAACGGGGGAAAGGACACTAGAATTAAGAGGATTGGGAAAGGTTTCCTATAAAAAGTAAGATTTTACCTGAAATTGAAAGATGTCAAGGAAGCCATTCTGGTGTGGATCTTCATCTCTTCCCATTTCAGTCCACCTGCCACTCAGCTTAAGGTCTTCCTGAAGAGCAAATCTGAACATGTCACCTCTCCCACCTTCCATCAACTCTGGTGGCTCCCTATCCTCTTCAGATCAGATAAACCCCTCTGTTTGGTGTTTAAAAGCCCTTCTTGACCATCCTTTTCAAATCCCCCACCTTTTTGGTTCTCTTACACTTTCCACCCTCTTCTGCCCCTCTAATCTGTGATCCAGGGTACTGGCCTCTTTGCTGTTTATTCTTCAGACATGACAGCTCCAACTCCAGGCATTTTCATTGGTTGCAATTCATGCTTAGAATGTAGCCCCATCTTCATCTCCATCTGCTGGCTTTCCCGACTTCAAGTCCCATCTTTTAGGTATCCTTTCCTGGTCCCTCTTAATTCTAGTACTTTCCCTCAGATGAATATTTCCAAATTTTCCTATATATAATTGTTTGCATGTTATCTCCCCTCCCCCCATCAAGCTACCTAAGAACTAGGACTTCATTTGCTTTACTTTGTATCTTCTGTGCTTAACACAATTCCTGGCAAATAGTTAAGCACTTAACATTTACTGACTGGCTGAGAAAAGAAAAAAAAAAGACATTCCTGGAGTAGAGCCTTTTATTGTCATTATACCTGAATAGGTAGAGTAAAAAAAATAAGATACTGTTTGGGCTTACCAAGTGGGGCAAATATGGCAAGTGGAAAGAGCATTAAAGTGGCATGTTAATTTTTTTCTTGTCAATTTAATCCATGTGGAAAATTCCTTCCACTGCTGCATATCCATAACTCAACTGTAATCAAGAAACTCCCATGCCTTGGGCATGGAGAAGCTGTGCTTGCCTAGGGTAAAAAGTTAGCAAGTGTTAAAGAAAGGACTTAAGCCCTGATTTTTCTGACTGAAAGGCTAAACCCTATCCAATAAACTACACTGTCTATATAAAATTAGAACTTAGAATCCCTGTTTCTATCAAAATTCAGCTCAAAGTCACCTTCTACTTCATCTTTTCCGATTCTTTCCAAGTTGTTAGTGCTTATTTTACAGATGAGGAAACTGAAACCCAGAGAAGTTGATTTGTCTCTTGGTCATTCAGGCAGGGAATGGCAGAGCTAGGATACCCACTCACAACTCCTGACTCCAAATTCAGGTTCTTTCCACTATTACCCACTATTCTACAGAATTGAGAGTTCACTAAATCAGATGAGGAGCTGAATACTCACAAACTTTCCTAGGTTATAAGTATCTGGGTGACACTTCATTCAGATCTGTAAACAAGCTTAAACATACTTAGGGAAAAACCACAACTTATTGCTTAAAGTAAAAATAAATTTAATATGCAACAATCATACCAAATGCTTTTAATATATGAAGAAAAAAAGGTAGGCCTCTCTGCCTACCCTTATCATGATGCTGTATTCTTGAGACTTAAGTCCTTTCTATATGAATATAAGAAACTGATGTCCTATTCCAGGTTTCAAACAGAAAAATACCCAGAAGCATTCACAAAATAAGGAAAGTGTCTGACTCTTTGGAAAGAAATCAGACTGGCTTTTTACCCACTTGTTTTCCTCCAACCTACCAGCAAATGGCATTTTCTCTTGAAAACAAACACAAATAGTAATATTCAGGTGAAAATAATTTTATCCTTCAGTACATACTACATGGATGATAGCACGGTATTTTAAAAGTAAGTTGAAAATTTTCATGTTCCATTCTGTTTAGACACATTTCATTTTAATTTTTTTCATGGGGAAACTATCAACAGATGTTTGTATTCACTAAAATCTAATTTTTTTCACTGTTATGGGAAAAGAGCATTTCTTCCTCACCCAAAAAGCTCTGCTTGCACTTATTTCCTAAACAACATAGGATTAGACAGACATGTAAAAGTTTTATTTACAATGTTTTTATAAAAAATTCAGCATGTTTCTATTTTTTTCAAAGTTGCAATATTTCAAAGGTGTTTTAAGACAGAAGTATTTGGAACACACTTGATTCAGTTCTCATAGCTAAGATTTCAAAGCTATGAGTGTGTGCTTTTTCCAAGCCCTTAAATGATTTTATGATTTTATATGTATATTATAACTATATATACATGTGTGTATATTTTAAAAATTAGGCCTCAGTGAAACTAAAGACCAGTTTAGATTTGAACAAAGCTCTAAGTTAACCTTGAACCATTAATTGTTTAAGTATTCGAGGCTGCCAGCTTACTGCATGCTTGTCTACAGAGACTATCCCAAAATGTCATATTTCCCTCTTTGCCTCCAACAGTTCCAGAACCATCCTATGCTCACAACTGTTTGACTATGATTCCTCTGAAAGAGGACCTTCCCTCTTTACTTTTCAGTATTAAGCAGTATGAAAAGATGACTGACTAGTGCAATACTCATTTAGCCCCGGGATCAAGCCTTTTAAGTGCCTCACTAATAACTAAGCAAACTGACTAGAAGGAGCAAGTCTGGTAAACGGGCCTCTTTGATGGCTATTTGCAAAAAGTTCATTTTTACCTTAATTATATGTAACAAGATTCAGCTTTGTCTAAGACTTAGCCCTGAAGAAGAAACAGATTTCTCAAAAGAACATCCTACTCATCCTGTTTTATTCTTAGCCAAAGAGAAGCTATGACAATTGCTCTCAGCTCTAGCTCTAGGTTTAAAAGGCATTGTGCAAATGCTATGCTGGCTTGAAGGTATGACCACACTAGAGGACTATTAGAAAGTAGTAACTGCTCCAGTGAAAAAAGACATAAGCCAATGCAAGGTGGAATAAGTGGTTAAATATTTGGAGCCCTAGAGGAGCTGGACCTATTTGAAATATGCCAGAAATAAAGAAAAAAAAATCATAGAATGAAAAGGCGCCAAGATGGGATTGAAATCTGCTCTGCTGCACTCAACAGAAATGGATCAAAGTTCAAAAGGTAATGTTAAATTGTGGAAAGAAAAAAAAAACCAGACACTCATACTAAAAATTTACTGACACTAAATGCTGTATTCAGGGGACCTCTCAGAAGGTAGGCACAGCCTTCTAAGTGAGTAAAGTGAATGAATGAGAAATCAGGGGTAGGCATAAGTTTTTAGAAGAAAATAATTTAAAAGCTATTAAGGGTGCATGGAAAAGGTGACAAGCAGCAAGTGTAAAGTTATCAATTGAAAATGCTTTTCTGTGGCAACTGATGCCAACAGAATGAGTTAAAAAGCATTTTTACAAGACTTAAAAATGAAAAACATCTGCAGTAAGCCCAAGTGTGGGTGAAAAGATGTTCTAAAGCTGCTCATTCTAATTCTGCAGGTTAGACATTAATTTCTTATCCAATATTCAGACAACATTCTCTTATTTTTAATCTCAGGACAGTATCATGGTATTAAATTAAATTTCAATATTCCCTTTGGGAAAGACAGATTCTCACTTGGGCTTTCCTATGCTTTTAAGGTTGGCCCCCATTAAATATAACAATGTCAGCTTTCACTTGCTAACTTGGCCTTTGCCAGTGTTCCATTACTATCTCATTATTTTCTATGGGAATTCTTTTTTAACAGTACATCTTTTGGTCCACTTCCTCCTTCCAAGGCTGGAGAATGTAAATAGTTTTCAAAGGGTTGTATAAAGCATCTATTGCCATATCTATGACTAGCTCCAAAATAAGCACCATAAAAATTTCACTTTTATCTTGTCTCCATTGCTCAGTTAATTCTGATGTCAAAACAAGTGTCAGTATTGCATACAACCCAACAGAAGAGAAGGTTGAACTGTAGTCATTGCATAGAGATGGGAAGTGTGGACAACCTGAAACAGAGGATACTCTTCATAATGAGCAGGCTGTCTCCCTGCATTTTAACTAATCCAAAGACTTTTTGGCTTACCTAATTCAAAGGCTAACCAATGAGGAGGAAAGACATAAAGACAGTAGTTTAAAAGAACCAAGGATTCCATGAATTTCTGAAGAGTCAGATTACTAGCCAAAGTCTCTGTGGTTATGAGGATTTGGCAGTGCATGTTTTCTCTCTTAGCAAAGTTAATTTTCAAAATTTAAAATAAAAAAAAACAAATTCTATCAGCAGTTCACTAAGATTTTTTTTGGAGGAAGCAATCAGAGAATGTGAGACAAAGTAGATTGTGGTTTTAGAAAGAAAGACATTCTTCTTGATCCCTTTCTTTCCTTGTTCCATCTTCCCTTTTGAATGATTTCTAGAGATTTATGCCATATTGAGCCCAATGAATTGACTACTCTATCCATAGGTTTACTGCCTACTCTATGTAGCCTAGAAGATAACAAACATTGTAGTCTAAACATTTTAACTTGAACAAAATCCTAACATTTTTCCTTAAAGGCTTACCATGAAAATGCTTAATGTTCTTTGGGTTTATTTGGGAAACAGTGTATAAGGCATCATAAAAAGAAACATGGGGATGGGAGGACACTTGAGAGGTTTTTATATTAATGTTGAGATCTAAAATTTCCAGCATCATCTCAGTGGTTAACCTTTGACCAAAGCATCTAGTAAATATGTTAAACCTAATAGCAATGAATTAATAATACATTTTTGGTACAAATGATTTATAAACAACAGATGTCAGTGTGCACTAAAATTTAAAGAACTGTTTCAACTCAGTTTTTGTTTTAAAACAAAAGACTTTCTTAGGCTCCATTGTGTGTTGCTCTCTTTCCTATTATCACTGTGCTTTCTTGCTCCCAATTCCATTAGTTGCAATGAAATGAACTTTGGGAAAACCATTTGTGATTTCTTTTCCTGTAGGGTTCTCTTTTGTATCTTGTCGCAGAGGCTTTTTCCGGTATGTCTGTTGGACATGCAGATCAGGAAAAAAATATAAAAATATTTCAGTGAGAGCTTTTTTATATCACTGTAATATCCCCTCCCACACAAATAATACTTAAAACATTTTAAAATGTTGGATTTTCACTTCTTCACAAAGACTCTAGTTGACTTTTTTTTCCCCAGGCTTACTATAGATTATACGAATTTATTCACAGAACTTTCTAAGTCAAATTGGCCTAATTTCTGTTATTTGCACACAAGTTTCTATCTTTTGCCTTCATGCAACACAACATCCTCTGTAGGCCTGGAGGGCTCCCTTTCTTTACCTCTACTTTTTTGAACTCCTAGCTTCCTTCAAGGCTCAAATCAATAGCTATCTCCTACATTAGACCTATCTTGCTTGATTCCCACCACTTGCTAGTATCCCCTCTTTACCCACCCAAATTACCTTAGACATGCTTTGTACAGATTTTGTATTTACTTATCTGTATACCTATTGTTTTTTACCAATAGAATGTAAGCTTCTTGAGATCAAGAAATGTTTTATTTTTGTCTCCATCCCCTGCACTTATTATAGTGCCTATCATTTATTAGGTGGGTAATAAATGCTGATTTAATGCATGAATGAACACAGAATTTCCTTTTGTTTAAAGCTAGAATATGCTCTGAGCTCTATTTACTTATGACAATTAGGTAGTAGTCAAAGAAGTTGCATAATTTTAAAGCTTATTTTTTTCTCCTAGTCTATACTAGCCTATGTATCTCTAATGTGACTACGGCTGTGGTAATTATCTCTCTAGTAAGTGTAACCAGTTTTTGGAGGTCTGTCCAAGCACGTTTAAATACCTCATAGTATAAGGATATACTATTTTGCAATAAAATGCTATTGAGGCTGCAGCAGGAAATGCCAAGGTTCTGGTCCTTACCTGAATTGGCTTGTGCCATTTCCCCACTACCTTGCCAAAATACATGAGCTCCACCTGTAAAGGCTGAGCAAGGAAATTATTTTTAAGGCAGTCAAGAGATCACCTAGGATTGAGAGTGAAATCATATGGTCTGCTCACAAAGAGCTCTGATCCAATTTGAGCCAATGTGCCCAATTCTAATCCTTACTGGACTGTCCAGTCTGCTTTTCTTTGTTCCTGGCTGTGATGTAGCAAAGTGAGTAATTCTCTTAGCTCCTTCTGATATGATCAGCAACTTGATCTATTTCATCTGCAATTATCCCTAGAAAGTTTCCCTGAATACTTATCTTTTGTAGTTTACATTCAAAGGCAAATTTACCAAGCCAATTTCACTAATAAAAGGGCTGAAAAGCTGTCAAAGTGTTAGTTTCTCAATGATTTGGCTAAAACTATAATTTCAACATACACAAGTAGAAAATAAGAAGGAACTCTTTGCTTCTCTATAGAAACAGAAAACAGTTGAATACAATTTCAAAAATTATTTTACATGTCAAATTTATCTTTTTCTAATGCTCTTTATTTTTGCTCCATTCCTATAAAAATATATTAATTTAGGGGCAGCTAGATGGCACAGTCGATAGAGCATCAGCCCTGAAGTCAGGAAGACCTGAGTTCAAATTTGACTTCAGACACTTAACACATCCTAGCTGTGTGACCTTGGGCAAGTCACTTAACCCTAATTGCCTCAGCAATATATATTTAAAATTTCATTCACTTATGGTCTATGCTTTGTCATTGTTTTTTATCAGTTTTTAAACAAAAGAGTTGTTATAAAGTTGTATATTGAATTCATCTCCTTTTCTGGATATAATGCTTCATAAGAAAAAGGCAAATATGACCTTTCCTTACTCAATAATTTGAAAATAATTCTTCCAAGTGAATAACAAGGCCATAACTCTGATAACACAATAGCAAGATTAAAAAAAAACCTCATTTACAAAAAACATTTTTTGTTGCTATTTGTTTTTGTACGTAAGATTTCCTGGACCAGGATTCAGTTATATGAGACAACACTCTCAAATTTCCGACTTTGAAAGTATAGCGCAAACATGATGTCAGGATGTAAAAATCTATTTAAAAAAGATAACATATTGCTTACTCATCTAAGAACACTTATTTTTAACTCACCTGAACATAAAAATTTAAGAATAAGATGACTAATGTGAGCATATAGGAAGACTGGAAGATGAGACAGCCAAAAGGAAAGCCACAAGGTATCACAACTGCACTCAGGGTGTGTGATATGGTTAGCACAAATTGGATCTGTAAGAGTTACACAAAAATTAGAGCTTTAAATCAATCAACTTTTGAGTCACATAAAATCTGCTTCGAAATCATGAGGCTTGTTCCTTAAGTTTTTCTGAGTATAACAAGACATATTAAAATAATTTCAACAATTCTTTTATCTTACATAGAATATTTGTAAATGTATAACTGTCCATTATATAAAATATATGATGTATAATTAAATATGTTCCATATAATTATGATTCCAGAGGTTGTGGACCATAGGGAAAAGAATTCTGGACTTAGAATTGAAGTTTGTTGTTGAGTTATTTTCAATTATGTCTGACTCTGTGTGACCCCATTTAGGATTTTCTTTGCAAAGGTATAAAAGTGGTTTGCCATTTCCTTCTCTAACTCATTTTACACATATGGAAACTGAGGCAAAGGTGGTAAATTATTAGCCCAGAGTCACACAGCTAATAATTGTCTGAGTCCAGATTTGAATATAGAAGAATGAATATTCCTGAATACTGACCTGAAACACTATCCACTGTGCCACTTAGCTGCCATTCAAATTGAAGACCTGGGTTCAGATCCTGGCTCTGCCACTTAAGTGGCTTTAATCTTATCTGGGCTTTAATTTTCTTTTTTTTTTATTAAATAATTTTATTTTATATAAGAGGAGGGAGTATGACTGGATGATTTCTAATGTCTTCTCCAGCTCTAAATCTATGATCCAGGGATTCTGTAAGAGTCATAACCTTTTTTACCTCACTTGCCTATTTTCCACAGAGGGATCTTTGGTTTCAGCATCAAAAAGCCAGGTTTAAGCCCTATCTTTGACCAGAGGCAATTTACTTAAATCCTCATTGCCCCCAGCACATCTTTAAGACTATAGATTGCAAAGAAGGTGCCAATCTACACTGGTTGAGCCCTTTCTAAACCCAGAGCCCCTTAAACTGACTTTAAAATTCTGTTTCCCTTTCCCTCTCCAAAAGATGAGGATTTCTTCCAAATCCCTTACAATAAATGAATGAGATTTTAATTATCTAGTTTATAGGAGGAAAAAAGATATTTTAGCCTACAAATAAATTTGAAAGTTTTCCTACTGAAGCAATGTGACATAACTGAAAGAATCCTGGCCCTGAAGCCAGAAGTACTGGTTCTGTCAGTAATTATCTGTTTGACCTTGACCAGTTGCCACATCTGGCTATGATATTTTCTAATTGTAAAATGAGGAGAATGGTTTAAGGTAAGTATTCTCCATGGTTCTTTTTGAGCCTTAATATTTTAAAGTTTTATATAAACTTTATGTAATGAGGAACTCCTTGTCTATTTCAAAGTAGCAGCCACCCCACTCTCAACTGCTACCCACATATACAAAGGATACTCTAATGTACAAGGATTAGTTCTTTAAAAGTCAGCCATCAAAACTATGAGACTTTAACAGGATAGAGATATCTTGGATATCTTCCCTCTTCCATGAAAATATATGGATGTTATCACATGGCCTATAAAAGGAAAAAAAGTTGAAATAAGAGTTCACATACCAGTTGTGCCTGTGTGAGGTATTTCTTCCACCACAGATATTTGTGCATGGATGGAATTACTGAGAGTCCATAGTAGGAATACATTAAAATATGGATAAAACTGTTCAGTGTTGGTCCAAAAAAACCTGTGAGAAGTACAACATGAAAGCAACTATTTTAGAAACCATTGACCATTAAGGTCAAAATGCAATTGTTTGTTTAAAAAAAGTTCTTTGCTGTGTATAAAAGATAAAAATCATTAAGTAATTCTGATACCACTGTCTAATAATAATTACTCCAAAGGCTCTACACTGGCTATGTCCTTTCTTACTCTATTTATTTAGGGCAAGTTTATTGTTGGAAGGGCTGCATCATAGGTTTTTTTTCCCAGAAAGTCTATAGTTACCATAAGAGTCCCTGTTTTTTTCTTATTAATGAAGATGACACTTACTCCTGGGTTCCTATTAATTTGACTATAACCAATCTGCAAATATGCATGAGCATCTACCACATGGATATGGAGATATATAACTGATTGTTAGATGCCATCCCATAAATAAATGCTCAATGCCTGGATGATAATATAGGCTATGATATCTTTATTCCATCTCCGCCTTGAGGTCCTATACAAAGCTCAAATTGTATTTTGATGCCTCCATAAAGCTTTCCCTGGTGGTCCTCTATCTAAAAATGTTCATTTCTTCCTCGTAGTGTTTGGCTAATATCCCTTCTTGGGCCTTACATTTTATTTTGAATGAATTTTTCCCCTACATACTTCATTTTCTCCACTGACCTATAAACTTCTCAAGGGCAAAAACATGCCCTTATTTATTTGATTTATCTTAGCAATTGCCCTATCTCCTAGCACAGTCTGGGATCATTGGGACTCCCCTACCCACCCTCAACAGAGATGACATGAGGGCATTTGGTGCCACGTGCCCCAGACACAAAAATCCATTTTGGCACTGTCCCTTCTATGTGGTAAGCACTTAATATGTGATGGACAGACAGAAAATTGTAAAATGACAAGAATGAACTAGTTGGCTTTGGCTTTTGAAGTCTCTTCCAGCTCTGAATTTATGACCTGATCCTTAGAGTTAATGAACAAATGAAAACATTTGTGTTCTTGCTTGACAATGCCAAAGGGTCATTAAATACCATTTTTAGTTCTGTTGGGCAATGAATTGATAACTGCATGAAAGAGATGCCCCCACACAGTATGGGCTTAAAGCAAAACTTTGAATATATACATTACATCCTTGCTGCAGTTTGTCCAATGTGTGAATGCATACATATACTAAAACTTAAAGGAAGACATAACCTGGAACAGCCATTTATACTTTGGAGAAGGTGGCTGCATAGCTACTTTGCCATAATAAAATCACCCAACCTTTATAAATGTCCCTGGAATATCAAAGTTTTTGCTAAGCTGAGATAGATAATTTTTAACAATATGATAACATATTGTGATGGGATGGAGTGGGGAAGAACTTGCTTCTCACTCTGGAATTTCTGTATTTCTCTGTTGTGTCCTCATCCGTCTATTATGGGTTGAAGCTAAAAGTTAGAAATCTGCCCCGTCATCTCATTTATCATTATCATCTAATTTATGTTAAAAATAATAATGACTATATTTTATTCTTCTAAGAAATTCAAAACGGTGGATAGAAATCTTATCCATTAATTCCCAAAGCTATAGGCTTTTTTACTCATTAGATAAATAGAAAAGCAAATGTACAATATTAATTGCTATATATGTTAGCTTTAAACTTTACACAGTATTTTTCATACATGGTTTCACTTGATCTCCAGAACAACTTGTGAGGTAAATAATTTAGGTATTAACATCTCCATTTTATAGATTAGGAGACTGAATTTAGGCAATTTAGTGGCTTACCTAGGATATCATAGCTAGACTAGCTTCATGAGGCAGGATCTTCCTGATGAAACCAAGTTCAATGACATATCCATTACTCGACACTGTCTTCCGTTAAAATGTTGGTTAATTGAACATATCATTGAATAAACTATTTTTACTTTCACAAAAATACAGATACTGATCTTTATATTGGGTCATGGGGTAGCATACTCAATGGAATTTAGTTTATATTTTCCACTCACCTGAGTTCCTCTGATATTCATTAACAAAAACAAATGAACAGCTACTAAATATTATTTTTGTAATATTCAACTTAGCATGTAATTTGTTATTTGCAAAATACTCTATTAAAATTAACCAAGAACCTGTGGGTAAAGCTGTTGTATCATATTTATTTTTAAATATGGGTAATGTGAGCACTGATAAATAAAGCTTGTTCATTATCCTTTGGATTCTCTAGTATCATGCACACTTCTATTAGCACTTAAAGAAACTGAACTCAAATCGTTTTGGGAGAGATACTTTCAAAGGACTTTATTTTCTGCTTCATACTGGTTTCAGTTTGCATTTTTGTCATTAATTGGGGAAACCCAGTTTTGGGGTTTTTTGGAATTTTAAGTAAAAGAATTAACACAGAAGCCCAAACCTCTGGTTAAACTGTCTAATGTAAATTTGGCCCACTGCTTTTTCAAATACCAGATAAGTTTGGACCTAAGTATTAGATTATGATTAAGTTCCATTTTTGAGGATGGGGGAAAAGCAAAACACTAACTGGAATAAACTAATGTCAATTGCATCATAACCTGTGATCATGGGTATTGGTGGTATAGTTAATGGACTCTCAGAGCTACACTAAAATAGGAATGTGCAAGTATGGGTATTACACTAAAAGCTTCTGATGTTTTGCAAAGCTTAAAGAAATTTTAGCTTAAAAAATATTCCTGATTTTGCCAGTCTCAACTTCCTGAAGCCAGAATCAAGTCCTTGGGACCTAAAGATGTGAAGCATCTACCTCTACTCTTGCAGTTTATGCTGTTGCTACATTACCAAGGTCTGAACTGTTAAGGCCAGGGTCACAGTCATCCAAAAGTGAAATAATGACCAAATCCTTACTTTGTCCACATGGTATCCAGTTCAGAACACACCACCAGATGTTAAACATTGATGTATGATGGTACACGTGGAGAAAAGTAATCTGACTGGTTTTCTTCCTCAGAACAAAGAAAATTGTGTCCATGAATTCTATCAGTTTGGAGAAATAGTACCACCACAGAACTCTGGCTACCTACAAAATGAAAAAGAAGAGTTACTTTTGTTCCAGAGCAGAGCATTTGTGTGCACTGTCTGCACTGACCTATCATGTATTTACTATACTTCCCTGAAGTCATTCTCTACTTGTTTCACAGGCATAGGCTTATCAAATAAAGAGCTAAGGCATTTTCCCCTTTCTTTTTCCTCCTCGCTAAGATGAGGAGGAAAGGGACTTCTTGGTTTCCTTGCTATTCCAGGCAGACCCTCTCAGTGCTTCACACTTCTAACTCCTCATAAGTCTCATGTTGGAAAATGTCTCTTCTATAGTTACTACCTTTATAACAATTTATACTTAAACCTGGGATACCATTAGAGATACTGCAAATACTGATAACTAGAGCATCATGTTCTCTTTTCCAAATAATTAATAAGATTGTATTGCTTAACGTAATGTAAAAGAGGCTTATTCTGCATAAAGTTTTAAACTTCCCCCTCATTGTTTGCAATCCTCTCCCCCCCAGTAAAACCCAAAATCCTCTAAAGAGACTTCTGAGTTGACAACACTGTAAGAATTGTATGGAAGGCCAAATTCATGATGACAAGAATTATAAAGTGGGTAATACACTATTAGTTGAGCTGTGAATTAGTGCAGACATTCTAAAAAGTGATTTATAAATGTTGCTAAACTGCATATCCTTTGATCAGGAAATACCAAAGAAACAGGAAAAATATTTATAGCATCTCTTTTCATAGCATCAAAAAACTGGAAACTAAGGAGGGTCCCATCAGTTGGGAGATAGGTGAATAAACTATGGCATTTGAATGTAATGGAATACTATTGTGCCATAAAAAATGAAGAAAGAGTTTTTTGGTTTTAAAATTTAGTATTTTCCCAATTACATGTAAAAATAATTTTACATACTTTTTAAAAATTTTGAATTCCATATTAATCATGTGAAAGGAAACACAGAACAAAAGAAAAAAACAAGAAAAATAAAGGGAAAAATATGCTTCTATCTGCATTCAGACTCCATCTTTCTCTAGAGATGTATAGCATCTTTCATCCTAAATTCTTTGTAATTGTCTTAAATCATTATATTGTTCAGAATAGCTAAGACAGTCACAGTTGATTATATAAAATATTGCTGTTACTGTGTACAATGTTTTCTTGATTCTGTTCACTTTACATCAGTTTATGTAAGTTTTTCCAGGTTTAAGAAAGATGATTTCATGTACTGTGTACAAAGTAATAGCAATATTGTGAGATGGTCAATTGTGAATGACTTTAGTATCCTCAGCAATGCAATGATCCAATGCTACTCTGAAGGATTTGTGATGAAAAATGCTATCCACATTCAGAGAAAGAACTGATCTATGTTTTCTTTTGCAACATGACTTTTATAGAAATGTTTTATATAACTTTACTTGTGCCTTCTCAGTGAGGGTGAGATGGGGAAGAAGGAAGGAAGAGAATCTGGAACTCAAAAGTTTTAAAAACAAATGATAAAAATTGTTTAAATGTAAACTGGGGGGAAAAGAAAATATTAAACAGAAAAAAGAATGCCTAGATAAACTTTAGTTCAACCCAGATTAAATTATCACAAACTTTAAAAAGGATTATTTCAAAGAAACCTGGAAAGATTATGAAGCAAGTAGAACAAGGCGAGCTTTACAAATATAACATTATAAAAACAAACAAAATTCTAATCAACACAGTTAACAACCATGATTCCAACGGACTGATGAAGTATGCTATCTACTCCTAACCAAAAAAGATGATAAGACTAATGTTGCAGCATAGAACATACATTTTCTGACATAGCCAGTGGAGGAATTTGTTTTGTATTAACTATGTATATTTGTTACAAGGCTTTTGTTCCGTGTGTGTGTGCATGTGTACAGAGAAGGTGAGGAGAGAGAGAAAAGATAATTTTAAATTGAAAAATTAAATTAAATTTTAAAAACTAATACAGGTAATATAAAACTATATGAGAAATGTTTCAGAACTGGAGATAGATAAATGTCTTGATTTTCAAAAATGAGGAAGATGGGTTCTTTAATATATATTTTAACTAGATCAGTGGGATGCATATACTTGAATTTCAGTGCAGAAACAAGTGTTCATAAACACAGAAACAGTGTTCATAAACAAAATGAAAAGATGTAGCAGTTAGATGTGGACTTGGAACTAGCTCAATAATTGTACCAGTGGTGATTGATGGATCGATCTCTGTCTGGAGGGATGTCTCTAGTATTGCAGAATTCTTTATTTTACCTTTTTCTGTTCATTTTTTAAAATCAATAACATTTCTCGCTGTTATATTTCTATCTCCAACATTTTATGCATAATAATAGATACTTGTTGATTGATTGACTAAAGACATAGTCAAACAAATTCAACAAAGATTTATCATGAAGAAGAAGAGGACAGCTAGGTAGTGGAGTGCACAGAGCACTAAGCTTGGGATCAGGAAAATTTATCTTCCCAAGTTCAAATCTGGTCTCAGATACTTATTAGCTATGTGACTCTGGGCAAGTCACTTCACCCTGATTTCCTTAGTTCCTCATTTATAAAATAAACTGGAAAAGGAAATGGTAAAACATTAATATTTTTGCCAAGAAAACCCCAAATGGGATCATAGAGAGTCAGACATGACTGAAACAAACATGAATTTGAAGAGGAAGATATATTGCTTTGGGGAGATGTTAAAATTCTTATAATAACTGTAAAGTTCAAAGATACATCTTGTGAATGCTAACATTTTTCTGTAAGGTCACAGAATCATTTACATGTATATATATAAAGATGAAGCTTAACACCCACATGCACCCACACATTTAGAAGTTTTACATTTGAGTTTGTAAGTTGATAAAAAAGTTAATAAACTGGGAAAGTGAGATTGAATAGTAAAAAAGATCCAAGGAATTGAAAACTCATTATCAGTTAATAGTTCTACTTTAATGAAAGTATAGTGTCCAGAATGAGAGAGGTTATAGTCCCTCAGTGTCCTGTGTCAAACATTTTAGGGAGATCAGTGATTAAGTGGACTGTGACCAGAAGAGGGCCACCAAGAATACAAGGCCACCATCTAAAAATAGGTTGAAAGAACCGGGGATTTTAGCTTGGATAAGCAGAGATTAGTAGAAGTAGAAGACATTAGAGCTACCTTCAAGTAACTGAAGAGTGATTAGAGACCACTTTACATCTCCCGAGAGCAGAACTTGGTAGGGCCAAAGCATGGGAGTTACAGGGACTTAAATCATAGGGTTGTAGATTTAGAGCTTCAAAGAACCTTAGAGGTCATTGAATCTAATTCCCCTCATTTTATAGATGATCCAATTGAGAGGTTAAGTAACTCACACATTTAGCCTGAGTCTAAGAGTCTAAGTCTGAGGTGAAATGTGAACTAAAGTCTTTTTAACTCTAAGTCTAGTGCTCTATCCACTATTTCCCAAAATTTCCCCTGGAAATATCCCAAATTTCATGTGGCGTTAAGAGAAAAAAATTCCTAATAATTAGATGAATACAAAAGAATGGGATGTTTCAGGAGATATTCTTGGAAGTGCAGTCCGGATGACTCCTTATCAAGGATGCTGGAGAAAGGGTTTCTGTTCAAGTATAAGGAAAATTCACATTTACATACCACTTTTAAGTTCTGTAAAGTGCCTATTATATTATTTAATCTTTATAATAACCCTGAGGCACATGCTACTATTATCTTCATTTTGCAGATGAGAAAATTGAGGTTAAGTGACTTTCCCAGGGTCTCACAGGTAATGAGTATGTATGGAAGGAGAGGATTCAACTCAGGCTTTCTTCATTCTGCCAGTTCTGTCTGGTAGGCAAAGCTGCCTCTCTGGTATGGATCTAACTTAGATGACCTCTGAGGTTTCTTCCAACTTGGAGATTCTATGATTACTTATATAGCAGAAATACAGAAATATAAAAGATGCAGAGAGTATCAATAAATAAGAAAGTATCCAGAAGAATGCTAAAGGGCCTTGAAATCATTCCATGAGTAATACTAACAGAACTGAGAATATTAATTTGAAAGAGATTCAGTGGAAATAACCATACTATGTCTTCTAGGTCTAAATCTATGATCCTGTATCTATAAAATATCCCATATAGGGAAAGGATGAGACTTGTTCTGCTTGGTAATAAAAGACAGAAAGAGCAGCAATGGGTAAAAATTTCAACCCATGACAGCTATCTGAAAGTAGAAGAATCCACCTCGGAAAGCTGTGGGTTGCCTCTTGATAGAGATTTAAATTTAAGCAAAGGTTCTATAACCACTTATTGGTGAATGGCCAAGTAACTTCTTATTCAGATGTGTATGGGCTAGACAGCTCCTGAGAGCAGCTACATAGTCAAGGTTTGGAGTTACAAGAGAAGTATTGAGTCTTGAATTTGCTTGACTTTGTAATCTTGGACAAGTCATTTCATTTCTTTGAAATTCAATTTCTGTATAAAGATCACATAAGTAGTGTTATTTCCAACACCCAAGGTTGTTGCTAAGGTTAAAAATGAGCTAACTTATATAAAACATATTATAACTCATGAAGAGCTATGCAAATATCAGTAATTATTATAATAACATATTTATTATTATAACTGGTACCTCAAGAAGCCTTTTAAAGTTGGTTATCCTAATCCCAAGGTTTTCCATTTAATAAGATTATATGATCTGTGTTAGTTTAGTACACTCCAGGATTTCATTCTTATATCCTTAGAAAATGATGCTTGCATATCTCTCCCTGTAACTTGAAGTGGGATGGTAATCTCATGAGAAATCCAGTGAGATGGTAATTAGATTGAAATGCTTTCTTCTTCCTGTGATCTGTGAAGCATCTATGATGTCTAGCATGGTATAATCAAACCTCACACTTCTAATTCCCTTTTAAAAAACAAGATATTCACAAAAACCCTGTGAAGTATCTTGTGGAACATCCCTAATTTTCCTATTCTTATTTGTCCTTCATTCTCGAAGAGGACCATGACATCAGGGAGATGGTACCATGACATGCAAGTGAATTGGATTTAAGTGAGGAGAAGTTATGCAAAGTATAGATCAGGATGACTAGAGATGGCCCTGGAGCCATCTTTTTGAGCTTAAATTATTAAATTATTAAGTGAATTTAAATCACAAAATTGTCTATGGTCACACTGCAAATGTCTGGATTTGAACTAGGGTTTCTTGATACAAACCCTAGAACTTTGCATTAGGTCCTTTGGATTTGAAATTAATTTTCCCTGCAAGCATCTGAGAAGTTATTAATACTCTTAAAATTTGTTTAAATTTTATACGGCATATATTGCAATAACTGCAGTGCTATGCTTGTAAGTGTGTAGCCTGAAATGAGAATAATGTGGAGTTTATGTTGATCATTTTTTTTACTAGCCACTTGAATAATGGAGTAAAGAATAAATCATTTAAGGTAGTCAATGCCAGACAGAAGAGATGACCTGTTTAGGACCAAGTTTTAAAATCATGGTTAGAATTCAAAGCAAAGCAGTTTTGGAAGGTTAGAAAACTAGTTTACCCTGGCACCCAAAACATTGTTTTATATACAGTAGGTGCTTACTAATTGTGGAATTCAATTGTACTGATGATCTAAACAAAACAAAGAAAACATATCAAAGAAGGAAAAACAAAAGGTATAAGTTTGTCCCAGTGGATAACTAACTGAGCCCCAATCCAGCTAATTGTCACTTCAGTTACTGGATGCTTCCCAAAAGGAGTGTTAAAAATCATATGGTAGCTCTTCTCTTATACACAGCAGAGAGTAAGATTGAAAACTGGCAGGAGAATTGAGAAGGGACTTTGAAAAGAATCATGAAGATCAAAACATTAGGAAAAACCAAAAAATCCTTTAAAAGTGAGAGGGTAATTTAATAATAGCATTCAAATATATGAAGAAATCTAATACAGAAGCGAGAGAACAACTGTTCAGTGTGTCTTCCAGGAATGGAAATAAAAATATGTAGCAATGAGAATTAAGGTTAGTTACAAAGAAAAAAAAATTACTGATAGTAAGAAATAATGAGAGAGGTAGCATGGAATTAGCAGATAGATAAGACAGCCTCCAGTCAAAAAGAAATGGGTTCAAGGCTTGTTCAAAGTCTCTGCCCATTTTAGCAACACTAGGCAAATCAACTAAACTCTCTTTGCTCTAGGCCAGAGAAGTCAAACTCTTGGTGTCAAAACCTCCCAGAGGCAGATTAGATTGGGGAAATATTTAACAAAATAAATAAGGACAATATACATAATATAACATTAATTTGTGGATTTCTAAATCATTCTGTGTCTGTATGGACTTGTTTCTATTTTTTTTTACACCACAGCTTCTTGGAAACACTCAGAATTGCTATAGATGTGCACTGCTGGAAAGTATCTTCAGGAAATTCTCAATGCAATTTCAGGTCTGATGTGAGAGAAAGTAAGAAAACAAGCTAGAGATAGGAAAAGACAACAAACACTGAATTGGGCTTCTAAGACAAATTATAAATCTCCAAACTTTTCAAAATGCACAAATTCTCAATCATTTAAATATGGAAGTACTTAATGGTAGAGAGATTTTACTAAATAAAATTAACACTTAACATTTCTGTTTGACTAACATTTCTGAATGACTAGATCAAATTCACATTAATATATATGAAATCAGTAGGATGATTATCATCATCCCCACTCTTGATCTCACTATACTTTCTAAAGCAATTGATCCAAAATGGAAAGCTTGCTTTTCATTTAAGCAACTATGAACAATCTCAAAAATGATATTCTATTCTCACCAAAGACAGGAATCCTCTTCCCACCCAAGTATACCACATCGGGTGAAGGCTCCACTGTCTCACAGAGAGACTTTTGTAAACTTATCAGTTTTCTATTTGAGGCTCACCCGGATATCTGCTTCTCCTGCACTGACGAGATTCTGACACTGTAAGTTGTAGCCTCCTTCCCACGTGGCAAGAACAAGCTGAAATAGAAAGAATAGAGAAAAGATAAAAACAACAGCAGAAACTAAGTCTAAATGAATCACTCATTCATGTTTTTTCTACTGGCATTTATTCAGGAAACTGATTAGGACTTGGGCTTGTGCCAATTCATGCTTAAACAGATGCTATCACAGGACTTGCTTCTTGCTTTTGAACTGAAATAAGTATTACATAATATCTGCTATATCAAACTTTTAATAATTTACAGCTGTAGGATGACTTTAGAGAGCTCTGGAGAGACTTACATGAACTGATGCTAAGTGAAATGAGCAGAACCAAGAGATCATTATACACGGCAACAATAATATCATAAGACTATCAATTCTGATGGACATGACTCTTTCCAACAAAGAGATGATTAAGGCCAGTTTCAATGGTCTCGTGATGAAGAGAGCCATCTACACCCAGAGAGAGGATTGTGGGAACTAGGGGTGGATCATAGCATAACAATCCCACTCTTTTTGTTGTTGCTTGCTTACATTTTGTTTTCTTATTCATTTTTTTTCTTTTTGATCTGATCTTTCTTGTGCAGCAAGATAATTATACAAATATGTTTACATATATTGAATTTAACATATATTTTAACATGCATAACATATATTAGATTACTTGCCATTTAGGGGAGGGGATGGAGGGCAAAGGAAGAGAAAATTTGGAACGCAAGGCTAATGTTGAAAAATTATCTGTGCATATGTTTTGAAAATAAAAAGCTTCAATAATAAAAATTCGCAGCTGTTCAGCAACTCATAATTGAGTTGACATTAAATAGAAGTATATTTTTATATAGATTTAGAAATTATCTAGTTCTATTTTTATCAATCTCTTATTCTTCAGAATTATCTCTTGTATGAAAATTTAAGGATGTTTAAGAAAAGATCAAAATCAACTTTTTTTTCTTCTGCCTTGAAATACTAGTAAAATCTATTGTTTTTCCTCTCTTATTGCAGAGGTTTAAAACACATTTTACTAACTTATAAATGGACTCTATAAATTATAGAGCAATCATGTTTGGGATATGTTTGGTACACTGAATTGTCTATAAGAGTTTCTAGGTGTAGTCTTGAAAATCTGTTCAGGTTTTAAATCTGACGTGCCTTTGATGAAACAACTCTTCTTTCCTCACATCCAATCCCTCCCATTCCTTGGCTCTCCATCTATTTTAATTAGTTATCATGCAAAGAAAGTGATCTTCCCAATCAGTCCATGAAAAGAAACTACTATTCCAGTTCCCACAGCCAGGTAAAAAACCTTTTTTGCATCTTATTTCTGTAAGGTTTATCACAGAACATATTTTATGTGCAAAACTACCCATCTTATACATTTGATTATTTTCTCTCCATTTTTAATATTCACTTAAAAAACTTTATATCTTTAAATAATTTTTATTTTCCCTAATTACATATAAAAAACTTTTGTTATATACGTATTCATTTTTTACATGTTTCCATATGAATCATGTTGAGAGAGAAAAATCAGAACAAAGGGAAAAACTATAAGGAAAAAAAGTGAAAATAGTATGCATTGATCTACATTCAGCCTCCAACGTTCTCTTTGGATGCAGGTGGTATTTTTCATCCCGAGTTTATTGGGATTGCCTTCAATCACTGAACTACTGAGAAAAACCAAGTCTATCATAATAGACCATCACACAATACTGCTATTGCTGCGTACAACTCCACCAAAAATGCATTAGTATTTCAGTTTTCCTACGTCCCCTCCAACATTTATCATTATCTTTTCCTATCATCCTATCATTAGTCAATCTGATACGTGTGTGGTGGTATCTCAGAATTGTTTTAATTTGCATTTATCTAATCAATAGTGATCTACAGCATTTCTTCACATGACTATAGATAGTTTTAATTTCTTCACATGAAAATTGTTAATATCCTTTGACCATTTATCAGTTAGGGAATGGCTTGTGTTTTTATAAATTTAAGTCAATTCTCCATATATTTTAGAAATGTAAAAAACTTTTTGAGTTCCATATTCTCTCTTTCTGCCCTTTCCTCATTTGAGAATACAAGCAATTTGACAAGATTATAAATGTGCCGTGATAGAAAAAATTTCTTTATTAGCCATGTTGCAAAAAAAATTGCACTCCAAAAAAATAATAAAGACATTTTTAAAAGGATGCTTCAGTCTGCACTTAGATTCTATCAGTTTTTTTTTCCCTCTGGACATGAATAACATTTTTCATTATAAGTCCTTCAGAATTGTCTTGAATCATATTGCTAAGATTGGCTAAGTCATTCATAGTTGGTCATTGTACAATATTGCTGTTAATTTGTACAATATTTTCCTGGTTCTGCTCATTTCACTTTGCATCAGTTCACAAAAATCTTCCCAGGTTTTTCTGAAAGCATCCTGCTTTCTTCTTTTTTTAACTGCTCATTTTGTATAGTACAGTGGTATTCCATTACAATCACATACCACAAATTATTTAGCCATTTTCTAATTGATGGACATTTCCTAAATTTGCAATTTTTGTCAAAACAAACAAAGGGCTGCTATAAATATTTTGGTATAACATAGTTCCTTTTTCTTTCTTTGATAAATTTAGAGTATAGATCTGATGGTAGTATCATTAGGTCAAAGAATATACACAGTTTGATAGCCCTTTGAGCATAATTGCAAATTACTCTCCAGAAAAGTTGGGTCAGTTCACATTAGTGTCCTTATTTTTCCAAAATACTCTCCAACATTTATCATTTTCCTTTTTTGCCATAATTATTGTTTATTCATTTTTCAGTCATTTGTAAAACTTTGTTACCCCATTTGAGGTTCCTCTAAGCAAAGATACTAGAATGGTTTGCCATTTCCTTCTCCCAAAGTACTTCACAGATGAGGAAACTGAGAAAAACTGACTTGCCCTAGGTTTTATAACTAGTTAAGTATCTGAGGCCATATTTGAACTCAGGAAGATGAGTCTTCCTAACTCCAGGTCCAGCACTCTATCCATCTAGCTGTTATACCAGCCAAAACATAGGTGTGAGAAAGAATTATTTTAATTTGCATTTCTATAAACAACATTTTAAGAATTTAGACCTTTTTTTCCTATTAGTTTCTTGTGATGAGATATTTTACAGGTCTACAAAG
This sequence comes from Myrmecobius fasciatus, assembly GCA_023553655.1. Lineage (NCBI taxonomy): Eukaryota > Metazoa > Chordata > Mammalia > Dasyuromorphia > Myrmecobiidae > Myrmecobius > Myrmecobius fasciatus. The sequence continues at coordinate 124,433 of JAJPUD010001645.1, read as the reverse complement.
AGAAAGTCATTTCAACTTTTTTTGCATATCTCCTGAAAATCCCACTCTTTTCTTTTAATGGATTCCAGATTCATAGATTTTTTGATTTGGAGAAATCTAGGCTTATGGAGTTTATATTTTTTCTTGGATACTAGTGGGCTTGTTTGGTGACTTGCAAAAGGGTGTTTTTTTTCCTTTTTTTTATTAAAGCTTTTTATTTGTATAACATATGTATGGGTAGTTCCCCAACATTGATCTTTACAAAGCTTTCCATTACAAATTTTACCCCCAGTCCCCTCCCCTCCCCTAGATGGCAGGAAGTCCACTACATGTTAATAATGTTGAAATGCTTGAGAAGTTATGCAAGAAAAATCCTATCTACAAGAAAAAAAAAAGAATCAGAGAAAGGCAACACAATGCAAGCAAATGTCCATAGAGATAATGAAAATGTTACGTTGTGGTCCATATTTCATATCCCTCTCTCAGGATATATATGGTTTTCTTCAGTGAACAATTGGAACTTGTTTGAGACAATTCTTTGTTGCAGAGAGCCATGTCCATCAGAATTGATCATCATGTAATACTGTTATTGCTGTGTATGATGATCTCCTGGTTCTGCTCGTTTCACTCAGCATCAGTTCATGCAAGTCCCTCCAGGCCTCTCTGAAATCGTCCTGCTGGTCGTTTCTTACAGAGCAATAATATTCCATAACATTCATATACCATAATTTATTCAGCCACTCTCCAAATGATGGGCAACCCTTCAGTTTCCAGTTTCTAGCCACTACAAAAAGGGCTGCCACAAACATTCTTGCACATGTGGGTCCCTCTCCCTCCTCTAAGATCTCTTTGGGATATAGGCCCAGTAGAAACACTGCTGGGTCAAAGGGTATGCACAGTTTGACAACTTTTTGAGCATAGCTCCAAATTGCTCTCCAGAATGGTTGGATCCGTTCACAGTTCCACCAACAATGTATTAGTGTCCCAGTTTTCCCACATCCCCTCCAACATTCATTGTTATCTTTTCCTGTCATTTTAGCTAATCTGACAGGTGTGTAGTGGTACCTCAGAGTTGTCTTAATTTGCATTTCTCTGATCAATAGTGATTTGGAGCAACTTTTCATATGACTAGAGATGGTTTTAATTTCATCATCTGAAAATTGTCTGTTCATATCCCTTGACCACTTATCTATTGAAGAGTGGCTTGAATTCTTATATATATGAGACAATTCTCTATATATTTTAGAAATGAGGCCTTTATCAGAACCATTAAATGTAAAGATGATTTCCCAATTTGATG
>JAJPUD010001645.1:65864-121352 GCA_023553655.1 Myrmecobius fasciatus | reverse complement strand
ACTGCTCTATTTCTTAGCCAGTACCAAATGGTTTTGATGACCGCTGCTTTATAATATAGTTTTAGATCTGGTACAGCAAAGCCACCTTCATCTGCCTTTTTTTTTCATTAATCCCCTTGAAATCCTTGACCTTTTGTTCTTCCAAATGAACTTTGCTACTATTTTTTCTAGATCTGTAAAATAATTTCTTGGGAGTTTGATTGGTATGGCACTAAATAAGTAGATTAGTTTGGGTAGTATTGTCATTTTTATTATGTTCGCTCGGCCTACCCATGAGTACTTAATATTTTGCCAATTGATTAGGTCTGATTTTATTTGTGTGGAAAGTGTTTTGTAATTTAGTTCGTATAGTTTCTGACTTTTCCTTGGCAGATAGATTCCCAAATATTTTATCCTATCATCTGCTATTTGGAATGGAATTTCTTTTTGTATCTCTTGCTGCTGAACTTTGTTGGTAATATATAAAAATGCTGATGATTTATGTGGATTTATTTTGAATCCTGCCACTTTGCTAAAGTTGTGAATTGTTTCTAGTAGTTTTTTAGTTGAGTCTCTAGGGTTCTCTAAGTATACCATCATGTCATCTGCAAAGAGTGATAATTTGGTTTCTTCATTACCTACTCTGATTCCTTTTATCTTTTTCTTTTCTTATTGTTAAAGCTAACATTTCTAATACAATATTAAATAGTAATGGTGACACCGGGCAGCCTAGTTTCACTCCTGATCTTATTGGGAATGGTTCTAGTTTGTCTCCATTACATATGATGCTTGCTGATGGTTTTAAGTAGATGCTACTGATCATTTTAAGGAAAAGCCCATTTATTCCTATACTCTCTAGTATTTTTAATAGGAAAGGGTGTTGGATTTTATCAAAGGCTTTTTCTGCATCTATGGAGATAATCATATGGTTTTTGTTAGTTTGGTTATTAATATAATTAATTATGCTGATAGTTTTCCTAATATTGAACCAGCCCTGAATCCCTGGTATAAATCCTACTTGGTCATAGTGTACTATCCTGGTGATGACTTTCTGTAATCTCATTGCTAATGTCTTACTTAAAATTTTTGCATCAATATTCATTAGGGAAATTGGTCTATAGTTTTCTTTCTCTGTTTTCACCCTACCTGGTTTAGCTATCAGCACCATATCGGTCTCATAGAAGGATTCTGGCAGTATACCTTCTGTCCCTATTTTCTCAAATAGTTTGTGTAGTATTGGAATTAATTGTTCTTTGAATGTTTGGTAGAATTCACATGTAAATCCATCTGGCCCTGGAGATTTTTTCTTAGAGAGTTGATTAATAGCTTGTTCTATTTCTTTTTCCAAAATGGGGCTATTTAAATAATTTATTTCCTCTTCTGTTAACCTGGGCAATCTATATTTTTGTAGATATTCCTCCATTTCATCTAGATTATCAAACTTACTGGCATAAAGTTGGGCAAAATAACTCCTAACTATTACTCTAATTTCCTCTTCACTGGAGGAAAGTTCTCCCTTATCATTCTTGAGACTAACGATTTGATTTTCCTCTTTCCTTTTTCTTATCAAATTAACTAAAGTCCTATCTATTTTGTTGGTTTTTTCATAAAACCAACTCTTAGTTTTATTTATTAATTCACTAGTTTTCTTATTTTCAATTTTATTCATTTCCCCTTTTATTTTTAGAATTTCCAATTTGGTTTTTAATTGAGGGTTTTTAATTTGTTCTTTTTCTAGTTTTTTTTTTAATAATAAGCCCAATTTGTTGATCTTTTCTTTCTCTATTTTATGCAAGTAAGCATCTAGAGATATAAAATTGCCCCTTATAACCGCTTTGGCCGTATCCCACAAATTTTGGTATGTTGTTTCATTATTGTCATTCTCTTGGATGAAATTATTGATTGTGTCTCTGATTTGCTCTTTCACCCATTCATTTTTCAGGATTAGATTATTTAATTTCCAATTAACTTTTGGTCTATTTTCTCCTGGCCTTATATTGCATGTGATTTTTATTGCATCATGATCTGAAAAAGATGCATTTAAGTATTTCTGCCTTTCTGCATTTGATTTTGAAGTTTTTTATGCCCTGATACATGGTCAATTTTTGTATAAGTTCCATGGACTGCTGAGAAAAAAGTAAACTCCCTACTGTCTCCATTCATTTTTCTCCAAAGATCTATCTACCTAACTTTTCTGACACTTGGTTTACCTCCCTAGTTTCTTTCTTATTTATTTTGTGGTTTGATTTATCTAATTCTGAGAGAGCAAGGTTGAGATTCTCCCACTAGTATAGTTTGGCTGTCTATTTCTTCTTTCATCTCTCTTAATTTCTCCCCTAGGAATTTGGATGCTATACCACTTGGTGCATATATATTTAGTATTGATATTGTTATATTATCTATGGTACCCTTTAATAAAATATAGTTTCCTTCCTTATCTCTTTTGATTAGATCTATCTTGGCTTTTACTTGATCTGATATCAGGATTGCTACCCCTGTTTTTTTTTGTTCACCTGAAGCATAATATTTTCTGCTCCAGCCGTTTACCTTCATCCTATATGTGTCACTATGTTTTAGATGTGTTTCTTGTAGACAACATATTGTGGGATTCTGGTTTTTAATCCAGTCTGCTATCTGCTTCCGCTTTATGGGAGAGTTCATCCCATTCACATTCACAGTTAGAATAACTAATTCTTTATTTCCTGCCATCTTATCTACCCAAGTTATGTTTTCCCCTTTCCTTTCCCCTTTCTCCCTTCCCCCCTCCTTCAGTACTTTGCTTTTGATGACCCCCTCCCCCAAACAATACTCCACCCTTTAGATCCCCTCCCCCTGTTTTTATTCCTTTCCCCTGATTCTTCTATTTTCCCTTCTATTAGTTTGTCCCTTACTTTTCCTCCTTTCCCTCCCACTTCCCTCTAGCAACAGTCAAGTTTCTATGTGAAATCAAATGTCTGATATACACTTTTAGAGCCCAACCAGATGAGAGTAAGATTTACACAATGCTCATCTCCCTCCCCTCTTTCTCTCAATTATATTAGGTTTTCTTTGCCTCTTCAAGTGATTTTACCTTGTTTTTACCTCCTTTTTTTTTTTAGATCTTATTTTACCACTTTTTCCCTCTTTTCCCCAGTATGACAACCTTTTCCCCTCTAGTTCTCTTTTTCATATTATCAAAGTAATATCTAGTTAACTTTAAGTATCCCCCTAGTAAAAATAAAGTTCTCAACAATCCTTTTTTTTTTTTTTTACCTTTTTATGCATCTCTTGAGTTCTGTGTTTGGGTGTCGAATTTTTTGTTCAGATCCGGTCTTTTCATTAGAAATAGGTGAAATTCACCTATATCATTGAATGACCATCTTCTTCCCTGGGGGATAATGCTCATTCTAGCTGGATAGGTTATTCTTGGTTGTAATCCAAGTTCCTTTGCCCTTCGGAATATCTGGTTCCAGGCCCTTCGATCCTTCAGTGTGGAGGCTGACAGATCCTGTGTGATTCTAATTATTGATCCTCGGTATTTGAATTGTTTCTTTCTAGCTGCTAGCAGAATCTGTTCCTTGGTGCTATAGTCTTGAAATTTAGCCACGATATTCCTTGGGGTCTTAATTTTGGGGTCTCTTTCAGGAGGTGATCGGTGAATTCTTTCAGTGGTGATTTTGCCCTTTGATTCTACAATCTCAGGGCAGTTTTCTTTCAGGATTTCCTGGAAGATAGTGTTTAGATTCTTTTTTTCATCGTGGCTTTCAGGAAGTCCAATAATCCTTAGATTGTCTCTCTTAGATCTATTTTCCAAGTCAGTTGTTTTTCCTAGAAGATATTTCATATTTTCTTCTAATTTTTCATTTTTTTGTTTTTGCTTGACTGATTCTTGAAGTCTTATTGAGTCATTCACTTGCATTTGTTCAATTCTTATTTTTAAAGTGTTGTTTTCTTCAGTTACCTTTTTAAGCTCCTTTTGTAACTGGCCAATTCATTGCACTCTTTTTCCACTTCACTAATTTTATTTTTCAATAAATTGGGGTCTTTTTCATATCTCTTTTGCAGGGCATCATATCCTTCTTGCAAGATATTGTATCCTTCTTGCACTGATTTCAGTTTATTTTCCCATTTATCCTCCAGCTCTCTTTTGAGGTTCTTTATGCAATCTTCCAGAAAGACCGCAAAAGGGTGTTTCTCTAAAACATTTGTGATTTTCAGCAGAACCAGGAGAACATTATACACAGCAACAAGACTATACGATGATCAATTTTGATGGACATGGTTCTCTTCAACAATGATATGATTCAAACCAGTTCCTATTGTTCAGTGATTAAGATAGTCATATACATCCAGAGAGAGGCCTGTGGGAACTGAGTGTGAACCACAACACAACATTTTAACACTTTCTGTGAATATTTCCATGCATTTTGTTTTCCTTCTTAGGTTTTTTCTTCTTCTCTTTCTAGATCTGTTGTTTCTTGTGCAGTAAGATAACTGTATAGATATGTATACGTGTATTGTATTTGTCATATAATTTATCCTATTTAGTATGTATTAGATTACCTGTCATCTAGGGGTGGGGTGTGGGGGGAAGGAGGGGAAAAGCTTGGGGAAAAAAAGTTTTTGCAAAGGTCAATGTAGAAAAATCACTCATATGTTTTGTAAATAAAAAGCTTTATAAAAAATAAAAAATAAAAGATTTGTGATTTCATTGGTGGGATTGTTCTAACCATTGACAGAGATCACAGTTACTCCTCAAACTGCCCTATCATCACGTGAGAGCTGCGTTCTGCTGAAAAACTTGGCTAGTCTGGTCCTACAGTCATTGACACATATGTTGCCAGCTTGGTGGGACCTGCCAGTACTTGTGATTTTTGAAAACCCAATGTGATCTCCAAGCCTTCTCCATAAAATAGAGCTCTAGAGGCCACCAAGACAATTGATGTATGGCACTGCTACCAGAGCGTGGGTCAGTAAACTGTCTGCTAGTTAGATATGACCCACTCCCAGTTTTTGAATAACTCTCAAGCTAGAATGGTTTTTATATGTCCAAATAAAGTTTCATTGTCTGAAAATGCAACAAAAAAATTCTTAGGGCCATACAAACAGGCAACAGGACACGTGTGGCTGGGGAAGGAAGTGGTGTGGAAGTGAGTCTATTCTCTGGCCTAAAGAATTCAAATGCAAAAAAGTTACACAAGTCTGAAACAGAAATAGGCCACTAATTTCTAGCCCAATATCTCCAGAGGCTTTCCATTTCCATACCCAATGGAAATAGATACACCATCATTGCTGGGGCTCAAGAGTCTTTGATGGGTTTTTTTCTGGTCTCTGCAATTCATCTGAGTTTTGGATAACAGAAAATATTCATTCCTAACAATTCTTATCATAACTATCCTGATTCCTACTCAGTCTTCATAGTGTTCTTCATCTGCTTAGATGGTAAAAGCAAAATATATGTCTGGGCCCAGTTGTTCCCAATATTGTTCCTCTCTGACTTTCTTTGGTTTGTTCTGTTTCAGGGGAGAAAAGCAGGATGGTCATTCTTATATCTTTTAAATGGAAGCAAAAGTAATGCAATGTATAGCTTGTCCCATATAAGGTCTTGTGGTTATTTTCGTTTGAATGCCTTGCATTTGGAAAAAAAAGAGGTTTTCTTGAATTAGTCTGCCTAATACTATCTATCATTATATCTCTTATTTCCCATACTCTCATCAGCTGTTCAAATTGTCATCCCAAGGAGATCAAATATAGATTAGCGTCCCAGAAGCATAGAAGAAGAAAGTTTTGTATAACCTGTTAGAACTTAATAAAAAATTCATTTTTATCCAGGTGATTTTTTTAGAGAAATACTTATGGTCTAAATCAAGATCTTTCCTCCCAGGAAACTGGAACTCAAGGACTTCTACTATTGGCTTTGTAAAAACAACAACAACAACAACAACAACAAAACTTAGCCACATCTACCATCTCAGTTGATGATGACCTTATCTTCTCTTGCAAAACCAGAGAGAGCACAACAACAACTGAGATGGTTATCATTTCTTAGTGCTGAGAGAGAAAAAAAGTTCAAGTTTATTTATTTACATGGGCCAAATCACTAGTCCACCCATTGCAAAAACTAGTGAAAGTAATATTACTGAACAAACAAAACTAATGCAGACAAGATTAGGAGGGAAGCAATAAACTGGGAAATCATCTTTACATTTAAGGGTTCTGATAAAGGCTTCATTTCTAAAATATATAGAGAATTGTCTCATATTTATAAGAATTCAAGCCATTCTCCAATTGATAAATGGTCAAAAGATATGAACAGACAATTTTCAGATGATGAAATTAAAACTATTTCTAGTCATATGAAAAGATGCTTCAAATCACTATTGATCAGAGAACTGCAAATTAGGACAACTCTGAGGTACCACTTCACACCTGTCAGATTGGCTAAAATGACAGGAAAAGATAATGAGGAATGTTGGAGGGGATGTGGAAAGGCTGGGGCATTGATGTATTGTTGATGGAACTGTGAACAGATCCAGCCATTCTGGAGATCAATCTGGAACTGTGCTCAAAAAGTTATCAAACTGTGCATACCCTTTGCTTGTTTCTATTGGGCCTATATCCCAAAGAGATCTTAAAGGAGGGAAAGGGACCCACATGTGCAAGAATGTTTGTGGCAGCTCTTTTTGTAGTGGCTAGAAACTGGAAACTGAATGGATGCTCATCAATTGGAGACTGGCTGAATAAATTATGGTATATGGATGTTATGAAATATTATTGTTCTGTAAGAAACTACCAGCAGGACGATTTCAGAGAGGCCTGGAGAGACTTGCATGAACTGATGCTGAGCAAAATGAGCAGAACCAGGAAATCATTATACACGGCAACAACAATACTATATGATGATCAATTCTGATGGACATGGCTTTCTTCAACAATGAGATGTTTCAAACCAGTTCCAATTGTTCAGTGAAGAAAGCCATATACACCTAGAGAGAAGGATATGAAATGTGGACCACAACATAACATTTTCATGCTCTCTATTGATGTTTGCTTGCATTGTGTTTCCTTTCTTTGATTTTTTTTTCTTGTAGATGCGATTTTTCTTGCACAACAATGATAAGTGTGGAAATATGTATACGTATATTCGATTTGTCAAGTATTTTAACATAATTAACATGTAGTGGATTTCCTGCCATCTAGGGGAGGGGTGGGGACTGGGGGGGGGGAATTTGTAACAGAAAGCTTTGTAAGGGTCAGTGTTGAAGAATTACCCATACATATGTTTTGCAAATAAAAAGCTTTAATAAAAATTATTTTTAAAAAAGACTAACAGGAATAGAATAAGGTGTATAGATCAGTGGGACAAAGAGGAAATGGAAGAATGAGGGGGAGAAGATAATGAAGGGATCCATGGACTGGGGAGGTTAAGTAATAGCAAGCAAGTTAAGGGGCAGAACTAAAGTATAAGAGTTAGCAGAAATAGGAAATAAGATACATACAAACACTACAACAAGGATAAAGAAATTAATTTATTAAAAAAAAAAGTAGGGCCAGTAATCAATTTTAGACAAAGTCAAACTTAAAGATTAAATCAAGAAAGAAAGAAATCTTCATTATATATTGTTTTAGATGCATGTCTTTGTTTATATAAATGCATGCATTTTTATAGATATGTATTTAGGTACATGAGTATATAAATACACGTATGTATACCTGTATATGTGTAGGTATGTATACAAAAATTATTGTTATTTAACTGTAGTCAGCTTGGGGGTGGGAATGAAAGGGGAATGAATAAAGTAAGAAATTCATAGTAGAGAACAAAAGAGTAACAAAAGGAAGTAACAAAAAGATGCAAGGCATTAATATTATGTTTTCTATTATTATATTTGCTTTTTTAAAATGGGATTTTGTTGTTACATTTTTTGAATCCTCCTTAATATTCTGCTGGACATTTCACAATGTTTTCTTTTGTTTTTGTTTTTTTCCATTTTTAAAAACATTTGTATTTATTTTTAAATAAATAAATTTTAAAATGAAAGATTTAACAAAATTTAAAAAAAAGTAATAGTACTGATTCTTCACAGACCCAAGGTCTTATGGCAATGACCTTAACCTTATATAATACATATTCAAGACCCATTAAAACTACCATAAACAAAGAAAGAAACACTCATTCAGTATCTGCTATTCACCTACTATTCTTTTTCTCACCCTTCCCCATCCCTTTTTCCAATTTCAGATATTTTTTTCCCATGGAGGCTTCATTTCTGGTCCAGACATTCAATTCTGAACAATGAGCAATTTATTTATTTTTAATTGAAGTCATAGAGTAGGAGGTTTTCTCAACAGATAAGAGACATAGACTTCTTCCCCGAAAGAGAAATGAGGATTACAGGTGAGTGACCTTGGACCAATAGCCACACTGGGCCTTTGTCTTTGGGATAGAACTGAATGAAAGATCTGTAATCTTTCCTGGACACCTATGTTGGGAGATACATGGCATGCAGGAAACTAGCATATCTAGCAAGAGGGAGAAACTGAAGGGAAAAAAAGTGAGGAGTTTCTGTGAATAAGGACTGGAAAAGGACAGAAAAAAAATGAGCAAATGAGGAAAAATCAAGGACAGAACAGACAGAACAAGTATGTGATAAATTATAAATTTTAAAACCAGGAATGATAAAAAAGAGAAAAATTCTCAAGGATGATATATCCAGTGTGTTCCCATGAAGAGTCAACAAATAACTAATCTCTTAGGGACAATATCAGATTTTTAAAAAGTAGAGCCCCCAGAGAATATAATAAAAACAGCATTCTATTTGAGATTACATTTAATTGCTTGTGAGAATTTTGTTGTTAATGTTTGCTATTTTCATTGCAACTATCTTTGGCTGCTTCTACTTCTCCAAATAGGACAGAAAATTCTTTCAAGGCTCAATTCTGTCCCCAACTGATCTATGAGGAACCCAGCCCATGTTCAGTAATCATAGAATCATAGATTTAGAACTAAAAGGGATTTAGACTGTTATCTAGTTTAACCTCCTCATTTGAAATGAAGAACCTGAAATTGGGAAAGGTTAAGTGATTTGCCCAATGCAACCCGGGTTGTAAGTATCTGACTCCAAATGCAGCACTCTCCCCTCTACTGATATGAGTTCCAAATTTCCATAGCATTTATCTGTACCATTGATTTTACATAAATTTGAAGCATTTGTTTATATTATATCTATGTTTGTCTCATATTTATATGTAAATATTCTAGACCTAAAACTTTTTTAGTGTGGGAAATTCTGAATGAGAAAACTCCTAAAAGCAGTCCACCTGAAAGATAAGTACTTACAGATTGAAAGTATTGTTAATTTTTTTAAGGTGTGTGTATCCAACTTTTCAAACTAGATCATCTGGTCTTTCTTATCCACAACTTTGTATTATACTTCTCATATGTAAGAATTAGGCCTGTACCTCTTAAGGCACTTATTGCAGTGTCTTATCAGTAAGTATATGCTGGTTGATTGAAAACTTCCTATTTTTACTTACAAATAATAGTATTCAGTTAACATTTATTAAATGCCTACAACGTACTGTGCTAAGCACTAGGGATAAAAAGAAGGGCAAAAGATAATCCCTGTCTTCAAAGAGTTCACAATCTAATGGAGGAAGACAATATTTAAAATGAAGTTGAAAAGGGGAGGATGATGAAATCCTATATTTAGGGTGGAAAATAATGAGGTGACTATCATAGAGGATAACCTGGGAGGATCTGTTAGATGCCTATCCTCCACTTTCTATAATCAGAGGGAGAAAGGTAGATTTAAATTTACAAATTCTAAAATTTCCTCTTTTTTCCATTTTTTTCTCCTCACCTCTCACCTAAGAAATGAGAAATTATTGTTTTTATCATCCAGATGTAGGTCCTCTAATTTTGACTTTGCAGGTTACATGGTACTACTAAGTTCTTCTCAGGAATGTAGGACAAGAGAAAGAAAAGGAATAGCAAATATGTCAATATTATGCTGACTTTTTCCCAGTACATTAAGAGGACTTTCACAGTATTCAATACTCAACTCAAACTTACACAATTGGTTTGCAGGAAGGCAAGAAAGTTGTTAGCCAAAGGGGAAAGGCTACATTTACCTTTGCAAAACTACCTTTTGTGGTTGGGTAGAAATATTGCCACAGCAAAAGAACTTAGGATTGTCCTCTTCTCTGACATGCCCCAGGCCATTCCCCCTTCTGAGGCTGCACATGGCTAGCCATGTCTGCTTCTGAACTGAATGCTGAGGAGATTGACTTCCTAAGAAAGTCAAGACACATAAGGTACAATGCAGATTGCTAAGGTCAACAGCAGGAGTTCTAATCTGATAAAAATTCAACAAGCCAGTTACAATGCAAAAGGAACTGTACTAGAAGTGAGTTAGAAGAAAAATGAGATATAGCTTGTCCTCATGGAGTTTATGCTGTAGTAGAGAAGTGATATATACACAAATATAATATGACTTAGAGTGTCCATCTAAGAAAGAACTAAGAGATCTTAGAATGTGGTAAGTGAATAGGGCAAATTTAATATGTGAAAGATGAGCTTTGCGACACAGGTTACAAATAGAAAGTTCTCAGAGATTCAGGGGGGCAGAAAATGACTTCTAGCTGGGGGAATAGGGATTGTACGGAGGAGATAATTTCTGAATTAAACCCAGAAGAAAAAGAAGGGTTTCAACAGGTAGAAAAATGGAAGGTGTGATTTTAGGTCTGTACAAATGCACCGAACTCAGAAAACACCAGAAGAATGAAGAAGAATGAAGAACAGTAGGACAGAAATTCTCAATCATTTGTGTATGTGTTGGACCCCCTTGGAAGTCTGCTGAAGTATATGGATCCCTTCTGAAAATAATGTTTTTAAATAAATATTATAAAATATACTGAAGTATAAAGGAAATTAATTATATTTAACTATAGTTATCAAAAATACTTTGTTAAAAAAAAGTTCAGGGACCCCCTCTTAAGAACCCCTGGTAGAAATGGATTAAATGTCAGGCTATGGAGTTTGTATTTTACAATGTAATTGCAATAAGGACCCACTAATGTTCTTTGAACAGGGGAAAGGCATGATCAGATCCTTATATTGGAAAATTAATTTGGAAAGAATGTTCAAGATAGATTAGGTTATTTCCAAGGCTGGAAAAGAAATTAAGCAAGGTATTGTTTTTTTTTTTAGAAAGTGCTTTCAGTAAGAATGGAAAAGTGGCACATCTGAAAGATATTGGAGGCAGAATCCTCATTACTTGACAGTTAATTGAATATGGTAGATGAGAGAAGAATCAAAGATGATAGTGCGGGAGACTGGATAGTAAGGAAGTGGAACAGTGAGTGTGCAGGCAACTCTTGCTAAAACTTTGGCAGTGAAAGAAAAGAGAATGATAGCTAGAGAAGGTAGCAGAGTCAAAGTAAAAGCTGAGGGAGAGTGGAGGGCATATGTGGACTGAGTGGATTTGTAGAATGAAGGGAAGGAATTAATAGAGATAGAAACTACTGGATTAAAGATGAGAGACATCTCAACATTTACAGTGATTAAATCTGGATACAATGGTTATTAAAGATGGGGGAATGAAGGGTCAGCTATAAAAATAGACTGCTTACTACCTGACAGCAAGCGAAAGTGTTTGCACTCAGATTAGTTTAATTTGTTAACTGCATTTTATTACATTGATGCTGCCTTTTTCCAAATAAAAAGACTAGCTTCAGTTTAACCAATATGTGATCTCAGGAATAGAAGATTATATAATCTATAAATTACAGTCTTCATTACTGACAGATTCCTGAAATTTCCATTAGAAATGAATTCCTTTAGCTTAAGGTTTTGATTCCAGTACATAATGCTTGTTGATTGACAGAAAAACTAACGCTTTGAAGCTGTTATCAATCATATCTTAGCGTGAGAATGAGTTTTTTCAACCTTTCCTCAATCAATCAACAAGTGAAATGGTGGGTGCTGTGCTGAAAATACAAATACAAGCAGAAAGAGTCTTTGCCTTTTAGGAGTTTATATTCAAATGAGGGAAGACAACATACAGAGTAAGCTGAAAAAAATGGTGTGGAATGGAAAGAGAAGGTACCCAGTGGAGAGACCAGATAGAGGAGTCTAGATTGTTGCTTGTTGAGAAACAAAGAGATGGCTCACTTTAGGGTTCCTCTTCAAATGGAAGTTCTGGAAGGAACCATCCTCAGAATACCTCAGATTTGAATTCTAGGGATGAAGGGATCTTCCAAAATGAGGAATTTTGTGGGGGGCATGATGGAGGCATCCTGAAAACAGGTTTTAATACAGAGGTACAGAAGATAGCAACAGAGAGTGACAAAGACAGAAAATGGACATCAATTCCATCTATATACCAAAATGAAGCCTGAACTTCCCTGGCTCCCAGTTTTATTAGTCCTGTTTTTAGCAGAGGAATGACATGCCCCCAGGGATTTCCATTTAAGGCTTTCAGAAGAAGTTCTTGGTGGTATCTGTGTAAAATAACAAATGATTCTGCTGGCAGGACAACCAGTACTTGTTTTTGCCCTTATAAAAAAGCCCAAGCCCAGTGCTCTTCAAAGAAATGGGAAGTGTGGGATGTCATGGGGGCAGCTAGAAAAGAACTGGAATGTCTTCTCACACTTCCAGGGGTCAGTCACCAGTCACAGAGATGCCATTGAGCCGACCTTACAAAGATGCTGGGAATGCTACTCAAGGAAACCCTCAGCTGCCCTGAAAGCAAACTGAGCTAGCTCTGACTTGCTTATCTATACTATGAAGAAGATGCTTGGGTAGAAAGAATTTAAAGGTCACCCACCATCCCTGTTTAAGACCCCTAGTTTCAGTGCTGTCCTTCCCATCTCCATTTATCCAAAGCAACTGATGCGGAAGAAATTACAAGATACAATTAGGCATCTTCTCTCATCCTTCTGTTTTAGAGAAATAAGAATCAGTATTGACATAAAGTAGGAAGCAAAAAAGACAAGGAAAGGAAATAGTGAATTCCTGTATGTAATGAACAAATCAAAGGATTAGTTTCTAAGCAATTAAAACTATAATTTGAATGAATATATCTAAACTGACCAGAAACAAATATAAAAATCCTGCTGAAATTCAAAATATCATGAAATACTCAGCTATTGTTCCCTTTTCTTAGATTCCCAAACTGAGGCACTGAAGAATGTACTTGTATAATAATCCCAACAGCTATTTCCAGCTCTAAAAGCATTCATTAGAACAGGGCTTCTTAAAGTTTTTTCACTCTCTACCCCTTTCTGCCCAAGAAATGTTTACATGACCTTAGGTATAGAGGCATATAAAATAGGTATACAAATCAAACGTTCACTGTCTTAATCATTATTATTATCATAAATTATAATTTTGTGACATCTAAATTCAGTTATGAACCATAGTTTAAGAAGCTGGGAATTAGAGTACTCTTATGACAGGTTATATGATATATGGAAAAAAAGTATTGTACTTGGAGGCAAGAGAGATATAGGCCTATTTATATCTACCTATGAGACTTACTAACTTTGACCATGGGCAAATCCCTTGACTTTGTAGCCTAAGTCTTTCAGTTACTAAGAGCTCTGAAACTCCCTAGTTGTATGACTGAGCACATGACTTCTCTGGACTTTACCTTTATCACCTGCAAAATAAGGATAAGAACCAGAGGCAGTGGTGTCAAATTCAAATAGAAATGGAGGTCACTAAATGATCCTAAGAATCTCTACAGGTCACATAATGACTTAGATAACCACAACTTAACATTATTTCTGATTTATAGTATTTTTGTGTATTGTGTTAAATATTCCCCAATTACATTCTAGTTTAAGCTGCACTTGAGAGTGTAGTGGGCTAAACATGGCTGAGGCAGAAGGTCTGACACCTCTGGACTAGAGAATCTCTTGCATCTCTTCCAACTCTTAACATTTTATAATTCTATGAATCCCTCATTTTTCACAGAATCTTTAAAAGTTGGAAAGGAGGAGCAGCTAGATAGCATAGTGGATAGAGTACCGGGCCTGAAGTCAGGAGGAGCTGCATTCAAATCTGGCCTCAGACACTTAATACTTTCTAAATGTGTGACGTGACCCTGGGCAAGTCACTTAACCTCAATTGCCTCAACAACAACAACCACAAAAAAAAGTTGGAAAGGATTTAAACATGAAATCATCAACAGGATATGTGATAAATACTCATGTATACCTTGCCTTTAGAACTCCCTCAAAGAAAACCCACTATTTCCTGAGTCCACTCTACTTTTGGACAATCTCCTAATTGCTAGGATATTAATGCTTATATCAAATATAAATTTTGCCCTTTTTTGCAACTTTTTCAGACTGCTCCATGCTTTGCCATCTAGAATCAATCTAGAGCAAATCTAATCACTTTTCCACATGATTGCCCTCATGTCCTTTCCCAAATCATCTCAGTGGGTAATCGGTTTTGAGTAAGACATGAACAAAAGAAAAAGTATCTAAATTACTGAGAGAGAAATGTAACTTAGAGATAAGAAGAACTTCCTGAAGAAGACCTATCAAAAACCAGAAATTAATCAGATCTTCAAGAATACCATAGCCTTCTTGGATCCTATCCCTGAAATTCTGTCAGAAGGTAGGGGCTGGATTGTAATTATCTATAGAAATTGTTTTATTCTCAAACTGTCAATAAATTAAATGGTATTTGTTAAGTGCTTACTCTATGCCAGGCATCATACTAAGCACTGGAATTGTAGCTTGAATTAAAACTTACCTCTACAAGCATATATATAGAGAGTAGTGTGATTCCAAGATTATAGAAAATGAGGATACCCCTGAGAGAAAGTGCAGGCCTGTTCTTCATATACTTGTTACCCAACCATATGGAAAGTAAATATATTACAGTAAGGAAAAAAGTAGGAAGGTAGGAGTCCAACATGAGCCATCCTCTGACCCGAGCATCTGAAAAGAAACACACATAGTGAGATTACTGAGTAAGAAAGTTAAGTAGGACTCGCTGAATTTGATGTTCTCTATTCTAAAGGATGTAAAAATTCATTTGGGAAAATATTTAACACAAAGATATAGGGGGAAAAAAGTAAATCATCATTACATTTCAGTTTAAGTGCTCTAAAATTATGTGCCCTTCAAAGTAATAAATAAATTAATACCCACCCTGTGATTATATTATATAAAATGATAATTCTTAATTATATCATGTTTTAGGTTTACAAAATGCTTCAGCAGTTTTACAACTGTGCAATAGGAGTCAGTGCAAGTCTCATTATTCCCATTTTAGAAACAAGGAAACTGAGGCTCTAAGAAGTTAGTGACTTCCCCTTGGTGCCAGTATTTAAACTCAGATCTCTAGATTTCAAGTCTTTTGCTCTTACCTGACTACACTAAGCAGAAAAAAAATGTTTTTTATAGTTAAAGGTCATTATGTGCTAAGTATTGAAGCTGACAGCACAGTAGAAAAAAAAAGTTGAATATTTAGTTGTTAATGAAAAGGATCATGTAATACGGCACATCTATATTGAAAACCTTTTTGCCTAATATTTCAATAAGATCATAATTGTTAAGGGAAAAAGCAAACTTTCTGCATGCCAAAACTTAAGTTTTCATAAAAAGAAAATCTGAAGTTTTTGTGTACATAAAACATTCTAAATGAATAAAAGCACAAAATGAGTTTAAAAATCCATATTTTAAGGATACCTAGTAAAATAATTAATACAATGATGATATATATCCTTTTAAGAATGTATTTATTATGAGCCAGGTATTATTTTTTAATGATCATTTCTTATGCTTCTTCTGTACTCATTCAATAAACACGCATTAAGTACCACTGTGTTAAATGCAGAGATAATATATCTGGCCCCTAAATTCAGGATGCTTACAGGCTAATGGGGAAATAAGATACAAATATATAACTATAACAATAATTTATATCATAAAAAGGCTTGTGAAAGCACAGTGTGGGTCAGAAGTCAGTTTTGATGGGAGAATAGGATGCAGGAAGGGTAGTAATTAATATGAACTAGACTAGAAAGGTAGTGTGAAATCAGAATGTGAAAATACTTGAATATCAAACCAAGGAATTTGAATTTTATTTGGGACACAGAAGGGAGCCACTAAAGGTTCTGAACAGTGAAGAGTCAGTTGTGCCCAATATAGTAAAGAGTTAAATAATAAGGAGCTAATTTATGGGGAAATAAAACAAATTTGATTTTAGACACTGAATTTGAGTTGTTATCAGGTATCTTCAAAGTAACTGGAAATTTGAGTTTATTAGTTAGAACAGAAATCAGATGTAAAGATAGTGATTTGTGAGATCACTTTATGAATAACATTGCCAAAAGGACAAAATGTTTAGGAAGGAAAGAAAAGGGCCAAAGATGGTCTCTCAAGAAATATATTAAATAAGAAGTTTGGGATGAGGATGTACTATTAGTTAAGGAAGTAGAAAAAGAGTGGTTGAAGAAAGGAGAAAAATCAAAATAGTGAAGGATCTCTAAACTGGAGCAGAAGAAAGAATCCATAAGGCGAGAGTGGCCAACTGTGCCGAATAGGCACCAAAAAAGGCCACTGAATTTGGCAATTATGAGTCAGTGGTAAGCTTTGAAAAAGAAGTTTTAATAGAGTACTTCAGGTCCTACTATAGTATTGATGACATAGCAAGACCTCAATAAATATTTGTTATTACTCTGGCTACCAGACTTTAAAAAAATCATTTCAGTTTCTTACACTAGGGCTCTGCTATGACCAAACAAAAATGAGTGTCACCAGATAAGGCTGTCTCCCCTCTCAGAAATCTCCATCCATTCTGAAGAAACTCTGTTGCCCCTTTTGCCACATTATTTTAACCAAATAGTCATAGGATTTTATAGACTTTACAATTGTTTGTGGGTTCTTTTATTCATATTTCTAAGCCAGACCCTCCATTTTTCTCAGTATAATCAGATTCTAATCAGAATAATTAGATATAATCAGGATAATCAGAAAGGCTTCCCCCTTTCTAGGATGTATGTGAATCTCCTTTGTGGTCTAGCATTTAGCTCACACTTTTTTCATTTGTAAAAAAGCCAAAAGAAATACCAGTGATCTAGACCCTGGAGACTCTCTGAAGTGAGAAGAGAATTCATCCAGCCTACTTTGTGAAGGTCATTGATACTGTCAATTTTATGATTCTCTGGCTACAAAAGGAAATCTTATTTTAAAAAAAAAAAAGAAGAAGAAGAACCAAAGCCCAGTAAAGCAGCCTATACTAGGTAGATGTGACTATGGCACCTCGAAGGAACAATTATATTTTTGCAGGATGATGTCTGAAGATCCCAGCCTGGGTGTTGCTACTATTTTACCACTGGTTCTTGGATCTGAGATGGCTCTATCTGGATCTTAGGGAATATGAGAATCTGGGAGTGGAGTGGGGAAGGTGGTCTGATTTAATTGACACAAGCTGCCCATCACTATCTCTCTCTTAGGGGACCTTGCTGCTTTGGTGAGGCTGACTCACCTTTACTGTGTGTGGCAGTTATGGGGGAAGGAAGAGGGGAGAAAGTTGGGGCCCGCTCTAAGAAGTTGCTTTCCCAAATAATAGTTTTAAGAATTAGAATGAAAGCAGAACTGGCAGTCTGGAAAGTGCTGTCACTCCCTGCACTCTTGTGCTTTTCTGACAGTTTGTGAAAATTGGTCAATAGCTGTTGCTGGTGATAAAGAATAAGATAGATCCCTTTTCTATAATTTCTTGCCTCAATGACAGCTTTAGTCCCGGGATAAAAGCAGGTCTGATGGTGTAGATGGAACTACTATTCTCAGTGCTATTAGGTACAGAGTCCTGAGCTGTCTCCATCAGGATTTGGGGGGAAATGTAGTGGTGATAGTTTGACCTACCTGGAACCTGCTGTCTCCTGATTTCCCTCAGGATGACTTGGTGCTTCAACAAAGTGGATTTGTCTTCCTGTGTGTATTAGGGGAGATTCTCTGAATCAGTGGAAATTCTTTGTGTGTACATTGGGGAGATGACCTCTAAAACACTGGTTCCTTAGTCTTTTGAGATCTCATACACTAAAACTATAAAAGTTTTGCAAATTATTAAGTTTCAAAGTCTTTTTGTTCTATATGACCATAGGAATAAGGGAATACAGACAAATTGAAAGGCATGGTGCTGGCCCATAATCATACCTAACTTCTAATTTCCATTAAGTCAAATCACAATTAGCCAGTAATTGTGCAGAGTACAAAGTGCAGAGCATCAATTTTATGCAAGATTAGGACAGGAAACATCTGGTGCAGACAAGCAGACAGGAACAGATGAGGCTGACATCTGGAAATCAATCTGATTCTATATCAGAGATTTGGAAATCAACAAACAATCAAGTGGCAATTACTAGATGCTAGGCCCTGTAGAGGATGCAATAAAATATAATGTAACATTTTTAACTACAAACAGCTTACTATCTAGTATTAGAAATGAAAAAAGGCAATCAGCAATATAAGAATTAAAGAGAAATACGATAATATAAGGCTTATCTTAAGGCAATATATAATCAATTACTAAATGAATAAATGCTGAGCTCAGAGAAAAGAGATCATTGTGCACTGAAATAGATGAGAAGTCCTCTTAAAGGAGGCAGTCTTTATACTAGTCCTTGAAGAGGAAGTAGGATTTTAGATTGGTGAAGAGAAGGATAAGGGCACTATAGGCAGTGGTGTAAGCAGAGGGGAAAAGGACAAGAGAAAACAAAGTAAATTCAGGAGAAAATGAATAGATCTGTTTGGATATACTAGAGGAACTGTATTTGTTGATCCTGGAAGAAAAGCCTGGAGAAGTCAAATGGGGCCAACTATGGAAAAGCTCAGAATGGTAGATTATGTATTCTGAACTTTATTCTCTATCTAAGCAATGGGAACCTATAGAAATCTTCAAAAAAAACCAAGCAAACTAAAAACACCACCTCCCCCACCAAAATCTTCTGCATTTGTTTTCAATGTTTTCAAGTTAATATGGATATATCTGAATGTGAATGTGGGGAGGGGAGGGAAAAGAAAGATTAAGAGGCTAAGAGGCCAGAAAAGAAGATATAACTATAATATATAACCTGAACTAATGAAGGTCTAGACTCGAATGCAATAAAATGAAGGAATGGTTATGAAAGATACTGCAAAGGAAGAATTGATGTTTTTGGTGACTAATTAGGGGCCAGAGAGGTCAAAGATGATGACAAAAGACTCAATCTGGATTAATGGGGAAATAATGTTATTAAAAGAAATTTGCAAGTTAGGAAGGAGATATCTTTTAGGATGTTTGGCTTTAAACCGAAGGATATGTAAGGAAACTTGAGTCCTGTCAGGTCAGGGATAGCTGAAATTTTGGGAGCTATTTGATAAATTGGGAAATAGCAGATAGGAACAGAAAGATGAGAGAGAAAGAGAGAGAGAGAGAGAGAAAGAGAGAGAGACAGAGACAGAGAGAGACAGAGTCACAGAGACAGAGACAGAGAGAGACAGAGAGAGACAGAGAGACAGAGAGACAGAGAGAGAGAATATGAGATGAGAATGAGCAGTTATGGGGACAGAACTACTGTGTGATTAAGAATTTATAAGCTTATCAATTGATTCTTACTCACCACAGGTAATAGAGACAACTAGGCATTAATGTATTAAATGAAGTACAAAGAAGTACTTATATTTACAAAGTGTGAAGATTCTCCTTGATGGAATTAGAAGGGGAGCTTGCCACTGACTGGCTGAATACTGGCTTGAAAGTGGCCTTTAAAGAAATAGTTTACCAACTTGCCAACTCTTGACACAGTGGAAGGTGGAGAGCTTTGTGGAATGTGACCCCCTGGAAATCTAGAGGACAGCCAGTTATAGAGGGAAAAGCTCAGAGGGCAGTAGCAGAAAAGGGGACTTCTATTCCCCCAACCTGTGATTAGCTATGGCACTTTACATCAGAACTACTTGCCCATGATGAGACACAAGGGAGTAGGCCAAAGAGAGAGTCCATAGAAGCTCCAAAAAATGTGAGCCCTGTCATTAGAGAAGACAGTCAGCTATGGATTCAAATGAGAATTATCCTTGACAGTCAAGAGGCAAGCTTCAAAGCGGAGCAGAACTGAGTAACCTGTTCAGCAGAGAAACTGCATCTAGAAGAAAGTAGCATGAGGATAGTATAAGAAGAGAAAAGATGTGAATTATCTTGCCTATGGCTATCCCTGCTATGTATGTATCTATCCATCCTTTCTGCTGTATGGGAGAGTGACTCAGGTTTATAGGAAGAATATTTTATTGCTACTCTTCTAAAGATGCCATCTTAGTAAACGCCTTTGTTTTCAGCTACATTTGTCTATTGTCTACTAAAGGTAAGCTCCCTGGTAGGAGCTCATGAGCTAAGTTTTAGGATTGCAGACCACAAAGTACCTTGAATTTAGGTATTCACCATCACCACTCCCAGCTTTCAACCCCAACCTGTAGCCTGTACTAAGAGAATATGTTACATAAGAAAACAATTTTGATGTGTACTGATTAAAACCACCATGATTCCAGGGTCAGGAAATAGGTAGAAGGGAGGGAATTTTCAGTCTCTAGAGAACACAATTATATAGACCAAAATAGCATTATTAAATGGCCTCAGGCCCTATGATCCATTTCAGGAACTAAATCGTCATTTGACCTTGGAGAAGTCACTAAACCTTTCTAGATCTGGGTTTCTTCGTCTAGAAAATGAAGGTGTTAGACTGACTATATAATGTCTTCCAGCTCTAAAATGGTTTCAGGTAACCAGACACAGTAGCTGGCAGACTTCAAATAAAAAGAGCAACCAGGGGGATGGTGAAACAAAAGAATGAGCGAAATAGAATCAAGGAAATTTAATACAGAAAACTCTTAGGAAATGCTTCTTCAGCAAAAAAACTTTCTACTGATACATATTCATGACTAGGCCTCTCCTTGTAAGATGACATGGAAACGAATACATAAGGTTAGCATCATCTTACATCCTGGCTCTTTATCCAATTCTGGCCTTGCCTTGGGAAGATGGGTCTGGGAGGCACAGGGAAGACAGTCTCTGAAGGACTAAGTCCTCTATATTTGTCAGGGCTTACATTTGCTCTGGGGTGGGCCAAAGGCATCTGTCTTGAAATATAGAAACTTCAGGATTATTTTGGACCTTCTCTAAAACTCCTTAAATTTTAGAATGATCCTAGAACTGGCTTAGTCTTAACCAATAATATCTAGATTTTGGAAATGAAGGACCTGGAAAAAGTAAAAACTATAACCAGCAGAATGGGGGTTCAAATTCAAGTTCAATACCATGCTACCTGCTCCAAGGCAATGCCACTTTCAATCCAGAGACAGGTTGCTCTTAAGAGGA
Source organism: Myrmecobius fasciatus (assembly GCA_023553655.1). Classification (NCBI taxonomy): domain Eukaryota; kingdom Metazoa; phylum Chordata; class Mammalia; order Dasyuromorphia; family Myrmecobiidae; genus Myrmecobius; species Myrmecobius fasciatus. Next base: position 100,024 of record JAJPUD010001645.1, on the reverse strand, counting down.
GAATTTCAGAAGACTTGCCTAATTCTATGTATCTGTCAAGGGTAAGGAAACAAGCTTATTATTTGCCAATACTTCCACAGGGCAAGATAATATAGTGGGAAGAGTTTTGAGCTAGAAACCAAAAGATGTCTTGAGTTCCACTATTTATTAAATATACCAACTTGAGCAAATTGTTTTATCTCTGAGCCTTTTAAATTGCAACTGTAAAAACTGGAATAAAACTTTCTAGAACTGGCAATTTCAAAAAATATTTGATTGTTTTTAATTTTGAAACTCACAACATAAAACAGAAGCACTTTATAAAAGTAAAAAATAAAAATAAAAATCAGAAAGACTTACCCATGAAACAAGTTCTAATACAGAGCTGGATTTTCTTTTGAGCAATTAAAAAATTCAACTTGGCACTTTCAAAACTATCCTCATTCTTTCTGGTCTTCCTCCTATCCTACTGCTTGTTGGTGTAAGAGCTTGCAGAGCTCTTTTCAGGGCTACTCATCCACCTTTGTCATTTACCTTCACCTAACTCCAAGAAGCTATAGCACTAGCCACACACTGAAAAATCCATTTTGGCAGACAGGTTAATCCAGGCTGAGAGTAACTGACTGGTCTCAAATCCATCATTGAGTTAGGGGGTTATATATCCTCCAAAATGTGAAGATTTCCCCAGGAGACTGGGTGGATGATAACAATTTGTTTCAAAGATCATGAAGTGGCTGAAATAGGACTGATCAGAGCTTGGTCATACATAAAAGATCCAAGATTATCTACTGTCTCCCAGATGACTGCCACCAGTCCTGACTTTTGTCTTGCCACTGGACTTTGATGACTCAGAGAGGTGAGGCATACTCATTTAAATACAATTTATATACAAGTTATCACCCTGTGGTATTATTGGTCCTCTTCAAAAATGAACAACAATTTTAAGAATCCATTAATTTCCTTCTTTTTCCCCCTCCTCTCTACCCAAAATTTAAAAAATGGTAAAGCAGCCAATCAAAATAAATCCCTATACTTCCATGTATCTAAATATACTTTAATTTATATCTTATGTTCATTAGTTCTCATTTAGGAGGCAGGTAATAAAGATCTTAACAAATCCTCTTCATTTGTAATAATATGAGTTGTGATATTTTTTCAAACTGATTGGTCCTTACAAAGTTGTTTGTTGTTACAAAGGGACTGTTACAAATAGTCCCTAGATTCCACTCACTTCATTAGTAGAATTGGCAATTTAAAAGTCATTCACATATTATCTAGTCATAGGGCTAGAACACAATAAACAGAGCAGAGGAAAAAAGTTCCTCACTCTAGCCTTGAGAATCCACCTCTTTCTTTGAGTTTTATCTTTAACATACAAAGGACAGAGTGAAAAGGAAAGAGGCAAATAAAGCCCTAAGTCACTGACAAAAGTACTTTTATCCTTCAGTAAATTAACCCGTTTTTAAAAATTTATTTTTATTCTGAACTTAAGTAACATCAATGAAAATGGGCATTTCCAAGGACTATTGTGGGTCTCTTATGGATGATTTGCTTTTCTTTTAAAGTAAATAATAAATTCAACTTGTAACTTTTTTATAAATTGGAGAAATGATCCTATTTCATAGGTTTTCTGTGAGTATCAAATAAGATAATGAATATGCCAGTGCTTTGAAAATTATAAGTACTATATAAATTTTTGTATATTTTAATTCACTTAATTCAATAATTTACATATTGAATATTTATTTTTATTATTTAATAATTTGTCTGATTTAATAATATACTACATAGATTATTATATAAATGAAAAATATTTTATTATTTTCATTAAAGAAATTCCATGAGCAATTCAATTCCTATAACTGAATAATACTCTTTCCCCTCCAAAAGGTAATTTGTAGATCCAAAAAAAAAAAAAACTTCACTCACCTCGAGGTCCAAACATATTGTCCAAAAAAGCATTGACTTCATTGTCAAAAGCTATTAGTTGCTCCTGAAAAGATAAATGATGGAAAATTTAAATTTCTTTTTTGATAAGTACAGAAACCCAAAGGGCTTTGGACAGCTAAATATCACAAGGTCTTAGTTCTTGGGACCTTTAATTTAAAAGAGGTGAAAAAAGAAGGGGAGAAGGGGTTAAAAATGCCTCTATATCTATGATCAGATTGTGGGGATTGAAAGGAAAAGAATGCTTCTTTAATTGTCTTAAGCTTTTTATCATGCAAGTCATGGTAAATAGTTTCTAGGAGCTTAATTCATTTCTTGCATATTAACATCTCAGGTTTACTGATCCAAATTCCATTGACTTCTCTTGTCCCAAATGCCTTGGAAGGCCCAGAGGGCACAAAAATAATTTTGAAAGGAAAATTTCGCTCAATTCTATTATCTGAATGTGTTTGTGAAACTTCAGAGAGGAACATCTTCTCAAATACTGTACCTGGTGACAAGTTTGGTTTTTTTTATTACCTTTCCACATAATTTTTTCTCAATATCCTCTCTTGTATCGCAGTGCATATCTGAAACTCCACTAAAGATTAATACTGTTCTTTTAATATACAATATAACAATTCTATCCTTACCTGGGAGTAGAAGAATGTCATTATAAAGCTAGAAGATCTAGGACAAGGTATCTTCTCCTGTTTGACATTACTCTCATTCATGCGAGTCTGTCATTTCCTTGCTTAAGTGATCTGCTAAGATGTTATCTATAGTTACTATAGAACCTGTTTTTAGCAGCTGCTTAGAGAAGACAGATGAAGCCTAAATCATCAGTGCCTTCTTTCAGTGTGGAAAGGGAGAGTCTATTATTTTGTTTGCAGAAAAGGAAATTGCCTGTCTCAAGGAGGATTTATCCAACACAATTTTGCTAAACAAATGTCAGATACACAGAACCGTATGAGGTACTGGAAGAATTTAAAATTTATATAAGATTTAGTCTTTTATCCTCATGGAGCTCATAGTTTAATATAGAATAGGATATGTACACACAAAACAGTAACCATGGTAGAAGGGAGGAATAAACCCAATTCTCTTCAGAACTATTCAACAAAGACCTAGAAAATGTACCATACTGAGTCTTGAAGAACTACTTTTTCCAGCCCAAGTTGACATAGAGAGAGCTTCAGTCACTGAGGATAAGATATTATCATGAGAGCACTCCAATAATACTTTCAATCCAGGGACTCAGACTGAGCATACCAAAAGGTAGGAAGCAGGAATGGGTGTGAACTAGCAGCTTTATAAGCTTTATAAGCTCATATCCCAGAATTGGATCAAAGATCCAGAGCAGCCTGAGGAAGAGACATAATCTGAGGGACCACAGACCTGGCAAAGGAATGGTGAGGGAGGTGCTATAGACCAAGGAAAGCTTTCAGAGGAGAGTTGACATTTGAGTTGAGCTTTAAAACAAATGGGTAGCAGACAAGATTAGGAGGGAAGCATCAAATTGGGAAATCATCTTTACATTTAAGGGTTCTGATAAAGGTCTCATCTCTAAGATATATAGAGAACTGTCTCATATTTATAAGAATTCAAGACATTCTCCAATTGATAAATGGTCAAAGGATATGAACAGACAATTTTCAGATGATGAAATTAAAACTATTTATGATCATATGAAAAAGTGCTCCAAATCACTATTGATCAGAGAAATGCAAATTAAGACAACTCCAAGGTACCACTACACACCTGTCAGATTGGCTAAAATGACAGGAAAAGATAAAGATGAATGTTGGAGGGGATGTGGGAAGACTGGGACACTGATCCATTGTTGGTGGAGCTGTGAACAGATCCAACCATTCTGGAGAGCAATTTGGAGCTATGTTCTAAAAGTTATCAAACTATGCATACCCTTTGACCCAGCAGTGTTTCTATTGGGCTTATGTCCCAAAGAAATCATAAAAGAAGGAAAGGGCCCCACATGTGTTTGTGGCAGCCCTTTTTGTAGTGGCTAGAAACTGGAAACTGAAGGGATGCCCATCAATTGGAGAGTGGCTGAATAAATTATGGTATATGAATGTTATGGAATATTATTGTTCTGTAAGAAATGACCAGCAGGATGATTTCAGAGAGGCCTGGAGAGACTTGCATGAACTAATGCTCAGTGAAGTGAGCAGAACCAGGAGATCATTATTCATGGCAACAACAATATGAGGATCAGTTCTAATGGACATGACTCTCTTCAGCAATGAAATGCTTCAAACCAGTTCCAATTGTTCGGTGAAGAGAGCCATATACACCCAGAGAGAGGGATATGAAATGTGGACCACAACATAACATTTTCATGTTCTCTATTGAGGTTTGCTTGTATTGTATTTCCTTTATCGGATTATTCTTTCTTGTAGATGTGATTTCTCCCGCACAAAAAATGATGCAATAACTATACATATAGTCGATTTCTTAAGTATTCTAACATAATTATCATGTAGTGGATATCCTGCCATCTAGGGGAGGGGTGGGGAGTAGGGGGGAAAAATTTGTAACAGAAAGTTTTGTAAGGGTTAATGTTTAGGAATTACCCATACATATGTTTTGCAAATAAAAAGTATTAATAAAAATAAATAAATAAATAAATAAATAAATAAATAAAACAAATGGGTAGAAATTCAATAAGTCAAAATGAAGGAATAAGGGCTTTTTGGGCACAATAGATCCTTTTGGCAGCTGCTCTGTCCCTACCTACACAGAAAATGAGGCAATTAGTCCTCAATTCCAGGAGGAATTGTAGACTAATGTAGAGTGTGAAGCCTATTCAAGTCCAAAGGTCTATTTATGATACTAAATGGCTCTGACTTTCAAAACTTGAAATGTCCTGAAAGAGAACTGATAATGTCACATAATTGTTGAAAAGAGGCCCTACATATTTTAGTCCTGAGCACTTCACCCAGAGCTGTACCTTGCCCTCTGGCTCTGGAGCTTTCCACTGAATGAAATCTTTGGTCACTCCAGGTCAGAAGTACTTAACCTGGGATTCATGAACTTGTTGGGGTTTTTTAAAAATATATTTTGACAATTGTATTTACTTTGTAATCTTATGTATTTTATTTTATGTATTTTAAATCATTTTTCTAAGGAAGTACCTGACGATTTCACCAGATTATCAAAGGAGTGGGTCCATGAAGAGGGTTAAAACCCTGGCTTAGGAGATATGTTTCAAGCTAACTTTGGATGTTTTCACTGAATGTGACCACCTTTAAACCTAATATACAAGCTTGGAGGTTTCTGGCACCAAACCAAGAGTGAATGTATTTCTTTTTCAGGACAAAAAAAAATTTAATCTGTGCTGCCTTCTACACTGGAGGGATCTGTCTTTGACCAGTGAGGTTGAGGCCAAAGGTGAATGCCAATCTTATTGAAGTATCTTTTCCCCATCCTCCTCTCATAACAGATGCTAGTGAAAACCCCTTCTTGGGTGCTGGATTCATCAGATATCCAACTGTGATAAGGCTATGGAAAAACAACTGGTGAAATCTGTTTGATTTATACTAACAAGAAAATGAAGTCTGAGCCACAATTCTGTTTAAAGTATATAAGTCTGGTTATCTTTTTCTACTCATTCCACATTTCAATCAAGCTTGATTATTGGGAGAAAAAAAGGAAAGTAATGAATGAAAAAGAAGGTAGGTGAGGGGAAAACAACTCTGGAGGTAATGAGAGTGAGAAAAGCTGAATAATTTCCCATGTCTATATTATCTCCTTATTAGACCAGAAGCTCCTCAAGGGAGATAGAGAACTAAGGGGCTTCAGGGAACTAATAGTCCCTGTATCTTATGCTTATCTCACTTGTGTAGCTCCTAGCACAATGTTCTGCAGGCAGTAGATGAACAATAAATGTTTGGTGTCTTTTATAAGCACAATCTAAGCATCATATGCACATAAGATTTTCCAGAAAGTAGTAATTTTCAATTTTTAAAGAGTAAACAGCTTTTCTCCAATAGTACTGAAACACTACTTGACCTCTTACTATGTGCCAGGAACTTTATAAATATGTTATGATTTGATTCATACAACAAGCATGAGAAGTAAATGCTATTATTTCCCCATTTAAGAGGACAGAGGTTAAACAAAGTCAGGATCACACAGGTAAGAAATGTTTGAATTCATTTTCCTGACTCAAGGCCCAGCACTCAATCTACTATGTCACCTAGCTGCCTCCTGAGTAGGCTTTTGGAAAAACATTTAATAGAATCAGGTAAATGTCTTCACTCTCTCAGTCCTCAGTTCCTTGGAAACTGGATCTTACCATGGTACCATTACAATCTTAAAAAGATTAAATAATGAATATTATTGAAAATCTTTCTTTAAGAACACCTTAAGAAATGTATTTAAGATAGAGATAATGAAGATATCAGATAAACAGGTCAAAACAAGACAAAGCCTGGATTGGAAAATCAGATGTAGTACTATATAGAGAAATGAATGCTGAGAGTTTCAGCATGGTATAGCAAAAAGATCTGGAATTAAGTATTGGTTTGAATACTGATTCTTCCAATTCCTACAATATCTATGAGATTTAAGGCAAGTTTCTTAACTTTTCTGGTTTCTTTTTCCTTACCCCTAAAATAAAAGGAGCTGGATAAGTTAATTTCTAAGGTCTCTTCCAGCTCTGAATTGATGAAACCAAAATATCAGTAGTACCAGATTGTCATCAGGAATATTTTAAAGCTACAGAAAGCTTGGAGAAAGTGTTTTGGAGAAACTTTTAGGAGCCAAGATGATGGAGGAACCAGTAATAATATGGCTGGAATTCTCCCATATTCACTTCCAAAGAACTATATAATAGGGCTCTAAAACAAAACCTTAAAAAGCAGAACCAGCAAAAAGATAGGATAAAACACTCTTTGAGTCCAAGAAACTTGGAAGATTAGAAGAAAAGGTTTGTCTCACTCAGGTAAAGGGGGAGTGCAATCCAGAACAGGAAGAATCCCAACAAGCCAGAATCAAATTCCACCTTAGTACAACAGTAGTAAATCCTGAGCTTCAATGTGATAGAACAGGCAAAAACCAAGATCAGCCTATACGTCAGCATAGTCAAGGAAATGGGTAGATTATAGCTCAAGAACCTCCACATGCTTCAGCATAGCCCTGGACAAACAAGTACCCAACAGCATGCTTCAATGTAGCCTTAGAGAAAAAAAGAAACACAGCAGCCTTAGCCCATGCCAGATACCACTACTAGGACCTTGGTTCAATACCAAGTTATGATGATAGATCCCTACAGCCTATAGCAGCACCAATCATCTCCCATCCTATCCCCTCAATGAAGCACCAGATGTGAATTACAAGTGTGCCTCAGAATAACAGTACAGCAGCAGGTCAACAGCCAGGGCCTTGCAGTATTTGACACAGGAAGCCTGAGACAGTGCCTCATCCTACCCAGGGATCAGAGTTCAACTTCAAAAGTTTTTTAAAAAGGCCCAAAAAAGAAAATCTGACTATAGACGGTTATTGTGGTAACAGGGAAGCTCAAAATACAAATTCGGAAGAAAACAATGATGTCAAAACATCCAAGGGTAAAACCTCAAAGAAAAACAGAATGTGGTCTTAAGCCCAAAAAGAACTCATAGAAGAGATAGGAAAGGAGCTTAAAAATCATAAGGGAAGGGGCAGCTAGATGATGCAGTGGATAGAATACCAGCCCGGAAGTCAGGAGGACCTGAATTCAAATCTGGCCTCAGACACTTAATACTTCTCAGGTGTGTGACCCTGGGCAAGACACTTAAACTCGATTGCCTCAGCAAAAAAAAATCATAAGGGATAGGAAAAATGGGAAAAGAAATGAGAGATTATAAAAAAAAGTCAATACCTGGAAAAAGAAAAAAACTGTTCAAAAAGTAGAACTGGCCAAATGGAAAAAAAAGATACAAAAGTCCACAGAAGAAAACAACTCCTTAAAGAGTACAAAGGGGGCAACTAGGTGGTGCAGTGGATAGAGCACCAGCCCTGAAGTCAGGAGAACCTGAGTTCAAATCTGGTTTCAAACACTTAATACTTCCATGATGTGTGATCCTAGGCAAATCACTTAACCCCAATTGCCTAAGGGGAAAAAAAGCACAACTAACCAATTAGAAAAGGAGGTATAAAAGATAATTGAGAAAAAGAAAAACAATACCTTGAAAGTTAGAATTGGGCGAAAAAATTTCATTAGTGAAAGCTAATGATTCTATGGGACATCTAAAATAATCAAATAAATTCAAAAAGTGAAAAAAATGGAAGAAAATTTAAAATCTCCCATGGGAAAAACAACTGACTTGAAAAGAAGACCCAACAGAGCCAATATTAGAATCATAGGACTATCTGAAAGCATAATCAAAAGGAAGACATGAACAACATCTTTAAAGAAATTATCAAGGAAAACTGTGCTGATGTCCTAGAACCAGGGGGCAAAATAAGCACTGAAAGAATCCACTGATCATCTCAGGAAAGAGATACAAAAATAAAAACTCCAAGGAACATTATAATCAAATTTCAAAACTGTAAGGTCAAGGGGAAAAAACCCTACAAATGACCAGAAAGAAACAATTCAAATACCAAGGAGCCATAATCAGAATCATGCAAGTCTTGGCAGCAGCAAGTATTAAAAGATCAGTGATAATATCATGGAATGTGATATTCTGAAGGCAAAGGAGCTAGGAGTATAACCAAGAATCACTTACCTGACAACATTAAGCATAATGTATCCAAGAGGGGAAAGGTCATTCAATGAAATAGAAGGATTTCAAGTTATCATAAGGAAAAGACCAAAATTAAACCAAAAAATTTGATCTCCAATATCAAGAACCAAGAGAAGCATAAACAGCTAAAAGGAAAAAGAAAACATAAGAGATTCAATAGAATTAAACTGTTTATATCTCTACATGGGAAGATGTGTCACTAATAGTGCTGCTAGAAAAAAATATACATACATAAAAGGTATGGGTACAAGGTGAATTTGGGGGAATGACATAAAAAAATTAGAGGTAGAATGGGATAAATTATTTCACATGATGAGGCTTGAAAGAGCTATTATAGTGGAGTTTAAGATGGAAAGGTAGATGATGGTCATCACTTGAACCTTGTTTTCATCAGTATTGCCTCAAAAGGGGAATAAAATATACAATCAGTTGAATATAGAAATCTATCTTACCTGACAGGCATGTTGGAGGGGAGGAGATTAAGTAAAGGATGAGAAAGGGACTGACAGAAGAAAGGGAAGATCAGGTGAGGCTATCAGAAATAAAACACTAGGAGGGAAAGGGTTAAAGGAGAGAGAGGACAAACAGGAAGAAGAATAAGATAGAGAGAAGTACACAGTAATCTTAACTGTGAATGTGAATGGGATGAATTCTCCCATAAAATGGAAGAGGATAGAAGAGTGAATCAAAAAACAGAATCTTATAACATGTTTACAAGAAACACACTTGAAGCAGAAAGACACACAGATTAAGGTAAGAAGTTAGAGCACTTTATATTATACTTCAGCTGAAGTAAAAAACAAACAAACAACAACAACAAACAGGTAGCAATCATGATTCCAGATAAAGTAAAAGCAAAAATAGACATATTTAAAAGAGATAAGGAAGTAAATTACATTTTGATAAAAGGTAACATAGATACTGAAGCAATTTCAATACTAAACATATATGCAACAAGTGATATAACATCCAAATTCTTAAAGAAGTTAAGCAAGTTGCTGAAAGAAATAGCAAAAGAATACTAGTGGAGGATTAGAGAGGTACCCTCTCAGAACATAATAAATCCAACCAAAAAATAAACAAAAAAGAAACTCAGAAGGTAAACAGAATATTAGAAAAGTTAGATATGACAGACCTTTGGAGAAAACTAAATGGGAACAGAAAAAATGTATTTTTTAATTTATGGAGCATATGGTACCTATACAGAAACTGATCATGTATTAGGGCATAAAATCCTCAAAATTAAATGCAGAAAGGTAAAGATATTAAATGTATTCTTTTCAGATCATAATGCAATAAAAATTATATTCAACAAAGGGAAATGGGAAAAGATTAAAAATTAATTGGAAGCTAAATAATCTAATCTTAAAGAATAATTGGGTCAAAGAACAAATCATAGAAACGATAATTTCATTAAAGAGAATTAAAGAGACATTAAATTCATTCATAAAGTTCATTAAAGAGACCATACTGAGACAAGACACCAAAATTTATGGGAGGCACTCAAAGCAGTACTTAGGGAAATTTTATTTCTGTAAATTCTTATATCAACAAAATGGAAAAAAAACTCAGATCAATGAATTGGGCACGCAATAGGAAAAAAACTTAGAAAAAAATTTAAAATTACCAATTGAATACCAAATTGTAAATCCCAAAAATCAAAGGTGAAATTAATAAGATTAAAAAAAAAGTGTTTTGGAGAAATTGTCAACTGGAAAAAGATAGCATCAAATATTTTTCAGTCTAAAGATCCAAGATACATAGGAATTTGACATAAATATATAGGGACAAGAGCCATTCCCTTGTCTATAACATTCCTACAGTTGGTCATTCGTGTTTGGTTAGGAGACCTTCAATTCCAGTGAATACAAAATCCACTGAAGGAATTCATCCCATTTTCAGACAGTTCTAATTATTCAGGAAATAATGTAATGAACAATTAACACTTTAACAAAATTGTCAGTTTAGCAGATTAGCTGACTTTTAATTGAGAAAATGAATAAGAGATAGGTGACCAAGAAGGGAGAGAAAGTAGTGTTATGAGAGAAAAACAAAGTGAACATAGATAAAAGAGGCTGGAGTGCATTAAAAGCAAACTTCTTACTTCACAATTTTGCTGAGAGCTAACCTTGGCATATAAATGACCATTTTAGCAGACTGACACATCTGAAAGGTACTGAAGATCTCTTAATCATGCTATTATTTGATTAAGCAGTTTCTACACTGATGTTCCTTTATTTAGACAAAAAAAATTGACTCATAGAATCAATTTGTCTGGATGGTAGTTTTTCTTCCTTGTGATTCTTGGTATGTTTTAAAACCTAATTCTATACTATGTAGATGGACTGTTTTTATCACTCAGTAATTTTAAAAGGGTACTATTACAAGAGAAACTCATTCAAAATCATCTCCATGTTCTAAATAAGTTCTATTTTCTTGATTCTGAATGAAATTGTCCTTCAAGCTCATTTAAGATGCAAACAAATCAGTCTGTGAAAGTTTCCAATACCCAAGCAGAGAGGTGATGCAGTGTTGGGCCTAGAGTCAGGAAGATTACCTTCCAGGGTTGTTGTGGAGGCTGAGATCATATTTGTGAAGTGCCTGACATAGGACCTGGCACATAGTAGATACTATATAAATGCTAGCTATTTATATTGGTGTTGGGAGGAGGAGGAGGAGAAGGAGAAAGAGTAGCAGTAAAATAGCAATATTACTAATGTGACAATGTCTTAATGTTATGAAAGAAGGAGGAACGTGTGATTTTCATCTACATTGTGATAGGTCTTTGTCAGTGCTTTATATACAAGTTAGTTAGCTAGATAATTGCTTTCTTTTTTCCCTCTAAACTGGACCTGTGATTTCAATGGTATAGGGAACTCTCTTATATGATAAGATTTGAATCCAGATCTTCCTCTATCCAAGATAATGTGTTCCTCCACTTCACCATACTACTTCTCAGAGTGGAGGGACCAGTCAGGGACACTAAAATAAGGCTGCTCTTCCTTTAGAATTAATTGCTTAGGAAAAGATTTAACACCAGTTTTCAAGGAGAAAGAAGGACCTAATAATATTCTCCTTCAGAGGGCCAATTAAGAAGAGGTGGAACCTTTGGACAACTGTCCCTCTTACAGCTATGCCAAACTACTTTTGACCTTCCCCTGGCCCAAGGAAATGCTGCAAAAACTACAAATGAGAAAGTATTCTACTCTCTTGTGAGTGAATGATATAGATATCTCTCAGAGCTGGTGCTAGGGATCAGCTCTTTCTTCCCTCCTGTTTTATTTTTAGGTTGATGCATTTGTCTGCATTTTTAGATACCAGGGAGATAATTTTCAGGCTCTAGGGAGTTGTAGGGCAAAGGTGGGGGTGGAGTAGGAAGAGCACTGTCAACATAGTTACTGCTTCAAAAATGATGTGTGGAAATATGTATACATATATTCGATTTGTCAAGTATTTTAACATAATTAACATGTAGTGGATATCCTGCCATCTAGGGGAGGGGTGGGGAGTAGGGGGGAAAAATTTGTAACAGAAAGTTTTGTAAGGGTTAATGTTGAAGAATTACCCATACACATGTTTTGCAAATAAAAAGTTTAAAAAAAAACATAGTTACTGCTTGAGAAATATATTTTGTCATAATCTAAGCAAAGCAAGGGCAGATAGGTAGCACAGTGGATAGAATGCTGCCAGGCCTGGAGTCAAGAAATCATCTTCTTGAGATCAAATCTGGCTTCAGACACTAGCTGCATGACTAGTTGAATAAGTCACTTGGGTCTCATTTGCCTCAGTTTATTCATCTGTAAAATGAGCTGGAGAAGGAAACGGTAAACTCCAGTATCTTTGCTAAGAAAACCCTAAATGGGGTAATGAAAAACTAGACATGATTGAAATGACTGAACAAAAGAAAAGCATCCCTTACAGCTCAACTGAGTTCAGCTAATACTTGCATAGTGCTTTATGCTTTACAAAGGTAACCACACAGAAATTAGAGGTAAACTATAGAATTATGTTAGCTAGTTTCCTGACTTAAAAAGTAAAGAAAGAGCAAACCATATACTAAACTTAAAGCCCATAAGTGATTAACTTTTCAAAAAATTAATGTTAGATGAGAGTGTATAATCATTGGTCTTCAATGTTTCATGAATGTAAATAAACTAAAATTTTGTTCCTACTTTTATCCAAGTTCTTTGTGTTTTTTTTTTCAAATTCTACTGTGCACCCTTCCTATACGTCCATATATGCCACAATAGTAGATTCCAGAATAGCAGATTCCATAAATCGGTACTAACTACCCCAAGGACATTCAACCATTGACTAGTGATGGTGTCCAGATGAGTTTGCTCCAGCACCACTAGTATGTTTGGAACTGGAAACCACTCATAAACCCTTACCTGTAACATCTGCCCTGTGGTTATTAAATCATTGGCTAGTGATGGTAGGATGAATATATGCCAGCACTTTTAGACACGATTTCAGACAGGTTACTGAGTCATTGATTGTTCTTCGCTTTTACTTAAGTTACAGTATTTAATTACTGTAACTTAAGTAAATGCGAAGAACAAATTATAATCAATCAGTATTTTCCTCTAAGTAAATAATTTTTTCAATCATTTGCCAGATAACTCAGTTTTTTGTCTTTTTATTCTCAGCACCTAACATGGTACCTGACTCAAAGTAGGTGCTTAATAAATAAAAATCAAAGAATATAATAAGAGTTGGAAGAGATCTAAGAGGTCATTTTTTCAAACTTTCCATCAAATGCAAGAATCCTCTTCTACTTCATCCCTGATAGATAGCCATTTAGTCTCTGTTTGAACTCTTCCAGTGATTACTTTGTAAAGCAGATCATTCCATTGTTGGATAGCTCTATTTGTTAATCCTAATTGTGAGAAAATTGTTTCTTTATATTAAACCCAATTTTGCTTGGCTGTGCCTTCCCCCATTGGCACTAATTCTATCTTCTAGAGCCACACAGTACAAATTTACTCTTTTTTCCATAAGACAGCCCTTCAAATATTTGAAGACATACGATCAGCATCCTCCTCCTCCAAGTCTTTTCTAATCTAGGCCAAACATCCCATTTCTCTCCATTGTTTCTTAAACTACCCCGTGCTTATTTTGACTGAATTCTCTCTAGTTTTGAAATGTTCTACTCACATTGTGACACCTAGGATTGTGCTCAGTATTCCATAAGCATCTTTCTCTATTATCCTTCACTCTTTTCTTGAATGAAATACCTCTCCTTGCTTCTCCAACAGATTGCTCTATTGTGTCCATTCCTTAATCTTCTAATCTTAAACTGGCTCTTTCTAGCTGCTTACAAATATACCCATTGTTAAAAAAAATATCCCCAGTTAATTCAACTATCTCCACTTTATTATCATATTCTCTTGATGGCTATTAAAGTTTATACTTTATACTCTTTACTAGGTACATTTTCTTTTAAACTCTGTACTTCTGGATTCCAATCTTATCATTCAACTAAAAGTGTTTTCAACAAAGTTACCAGTGATTGATTAATTACCAAATCTTATGGCTTTATCTCAATCCTTATCTTTCTTACCCTCTTGGCAAGCTTTGACACAGTTGATTATCATTGCCCTCCTGAATACTCTTTCCTCTTTTGGTCTTTATGACATTGTTTTCTCCTAGTTCTCCCTTCATTTGTATGTCTATTCCTCAATCTCATCTACTATACCTTCAAAGTCATGCCCAGTAAATGTGGGTGTCTCCCAAAGGTCTATTTTGGTCCCTATTTTCATATCTCTCTATACATGTCTATACATATACAGGTCTGTGATTTTTTTTTTACTATTTTGGCAGCTGTTTTTTTTTTTCAAAATAATTAGTTTTTTTTTAGAAGAAGACCATAGGCTTCACTAGACTCCCATGGAGACTTATAACACACACACAAAAACCATTAAGAATCCTTGCTTTCGGGGCAGCTAGGTGGCGCAGTGGTTAAAGCACCAGCCCTGAAGTCAGAAGGACCTGAGTTCAAATCTGGTCTCAGACACTTCCTAGCTGTGTGACCCTGGGCAAGTCACTTAACCCCAATTGCCTCAGCAAAAAAAAAAAAAAAAAAAATCCTTGCTTTCAGGGAAAGCTAGGTGGCACAATGGATAGAGCACTAGCCCTGAAATCAGGAGGACCTGAGTTCAAATTTGATCTTAGACACTTAACATTTCCTAGCTGTGTGACCCTAGGCAAGTCACTTAACCCCAACTGTCTCAGGGGAAAAAAAAAGAATCCTTGCTTTCTATACTCTCTCATTTAGTGATCTCATCAGCTCCAGTGGACTTAACATCATTGCTATGCAGCTTATTTCCAGAATTATATATCTATCCATCATTTTTCTCCTAAGTGCTAGTCTTGAATCATTAATTGCCTTTTGGATATCCCAAACTAGATGTCCCAGAGGAACTTCTACATTAAACTCAACTGATCCATGACAATTTATTATTCTTTTCCCCAAATCTTCCCCTTTACCCATCTTCACTATTACTATTGAGATTACCCATCCTCCCAATTACCTATACTTGATTCCTTACTAGAATTCACCTCACATATCCAATTTATTGTCAAATCTAGTCATTTCTATCTTAACAATATATTTGATATATGTTTCCTTCTCTTCCTTTACACAACCATAAACCTAGTATAACCTTGATCACCTCCTAACTGGAATATTGCAATAGCTTTCTAATTAATTGGCCTTCTTCCTCCTCTTTCATTCTTTATTCAGTTGCCAGAATGATTTTTCTCAAGTATAAATCTAACCATGTACCCTTCTACTCAATAAACTTGTGTCTTTAAGGTCAAATATAAAGTCCTACCTGTTTGGCATTTAAAGCCCTTCACAATCTAGCCTTCTTACCTTTCTGACCTTTTTATACTTTATTACATTTCTACAATCTAATTATATATCTATTTGCTTTTCCTCTCATAGGACAGTCCATCTCCTAGTTTCCCTCTCCCCCACTGGCTACTTCCTATTCCTCGAATATTCTCCCTCCTCTCTACTTTTTAGCCTCCCAGACTTCTAGACTCAATTCATATCCTATCTGCTACAGGAAGTTTTACAGTATTCCCTTTAAGATTATCTTTCTTCTATTCTGTACATATCTTGTATGTACATAGTTATTCACATGTTGTCTCCCTCAACAGAATGAGAGATTCTTGAGTGCAGGAAGGTTTTTTTTGTTTTGGTTTTGGTAGGGGAGAGGAATTTATTTTCCTCCCTGTCTTCTATACTTAACACAGTTCCTGGCTCCATAATGAATGTATAATAAATGCTTGTTAATTAACTGAAAAGAGTGCATATTTTTACCATATTTAAACATCCATGCCAGAAGCTCACATATTACATACTAAGTCAATCACTAATCATTTACTATGTGGCAGGAAGTGTGCTGAACTCTAGACTATAAAGGCAAAAAACAGCCCCTACCTTTGATGAGTTCATATTCTAACAGGAAAACAACATGCTAGTAACTATATTCATAAAGATAGAGTACACGAAAGAAAATCTAAAGAGGGGTTTACTTCATTACTAACATTATTTCTATTATAAAGAATCTATGCTTTCTGAATGCAAAGAACATAATAGAAAAATTTTGTGAAAGATGTAATTTTCTCTCAGTATTAATAAATGAATACAGGATATAGTTGTATTTTGAACTCCTAACATCTCATCCTGGTTGTTATAATGACCTTTAGCCTTGTGTTTGCTATAAAATCTGTCTTATCTTAGGGAAACATTTATTTTTTAAATCAAATATTTGTAACTCTTCCCTTTGGCTGACCTGATCAGAGTTCCATGACCAATCACACAGGAGTGAAAGTAGAAGGATTTGGTAATGCTCCTACCCATTAAACAATTTGGTTCATGGACTTCCATCACCACAATTTGGGTATCATCATGCCCCTCTATGAAACAGTGATTTAAAATGCGATTAAAAAAAATTTCATCAGAACTTCTTTCATACCCCCTTTTCTCTTATATACTGTCTATTCCCTTCTTAGAACTTTTAATTCACTACAAAATATTCCAATCACAGTCCCAGGGAGCAGAAATTTTGAAGATTATGGTTGAATTTTTCAAAATGAAGTTGTTAATGTCCAAGGTCCTCACTGATAATGTCTTATTTACTTTGGGAAGTACATTAACTCTTAAGTTACTATAGAAATACACTTAAAATGATGTTGGCAATTTGATGGAATTAGAAGAAAGCATAGAATCTTAAGAATTGTAAGGGATCTCAGAGATAACTGAATCCAATCTAGGAATGAATAGTAATCCTCTTTTTGACACTTTTGACAATTAGTCTCCATTTCTTCTTAAAGATCCTTAGAAATATTCAAGGTACCCCATTTACTTTTGGACAATTCAGTTAGGAAAGAGCTAACTCTTTAGTTCTTTAGTCAAAGTGGCTGTGTGTATCAGAGAAGAGAGGGTTGAAACAGGGACACCATTTGGGAGGTTATTGTAAAGACATTGGCAAAAGAAAGCAGCAAAAGATAAGAAAACAATTGTTCCTGAAAACAAGTTGTTCCTGCTTTGGGAAGAAGCCCAGGGAAAGAACAGTGGACCTGAGTGAGAAGAACTAGGTTTGAAACCCTACTCTGATGCTAGTCACCAGTAATGTAACAGTAGGCAAGTCACTGCCCCACTCTGAATTTCAGTTTTGTCGTCTGAAAACATGATTACATACTTCTTAGCTCCCTTATAGCTTTAACATTTAATAAATTCTGTAAATTTTTAAAAACAAAACAAAAAAACCCAGAAAACAACTTTCAGTCTGTATGCTGGGAATAGTTTTTTTGGCAGCTCAACTTCCTATATTTTCTTCATATGCAATGAAATAGGATGTTCAGACTTTTGTACCTGGGGCACAAAAGCCCCAGATATTTTTGGTTAATATACTGCACAGACTAAGGTAAATTTAACTTTAAAAGATTTTCGACAAGAGTATTAATAAAAAAAAAAGGGGTTTGGGGATTAAATCTTAGTTAACAAAAATCATTTGCTCAGAGCACTGCTTTCCTTGAGTATTCAAGTGATACTCTATAATGAATATTTCTCAGAGGCAGCAAGTTATTAGAAAAAACATTGGACTTGGGATCAGAAATATCAGGGTTTTAAGGTCTTTGGTAAAAATACTTAGTTTAAAGTTTTTTCATAAGGAAATTGAGGACTTTGGATTAACAATCTTTCAGGTCTTTCCTAGGTAAATGAATAAGCGGCTATTAAGCAACTGTTATGCCTCAAACACTGTTCTAAGTGCAGAGAATGTAAAATTTTAAAATAATACACTCTTAGAAGCTATATTTTTCAATTCAATAAATATTGATTAAATGCCTACTATGAGTCAGGTACTGGGAGAAAATACAATAGATGGAGATGAATATTTTATTTTGGAAAGTTATATGTTAGGATGGCTTTATTTAAGCCACAGGGGGATAAACTAGCACACTCTTTTTAGTAGGAATGATAGTTTTGACTTAATTGGGAAAAGAAAGATGGAGAGAAGTAGGAAAGCGTGTTGGAATGTATATCTGAATTAGTAAAGTGGCAAAAAGATAGCTGGAGAGTCCAGTGAATCATAGTTGGAGCCCACCTATATACACTCACTAATCAGGATAATAGTTCTTGTGACTCTAAATCCTGGCTGTGACACTTACTAGATGTGTAAACTTGGGCAAATGACCGAATCTATCATGGAATAATAAAGGACAAACAACAACAACAATAATAATTTCTGAGCCTTACTTTCCTCTTCAATAAAATAGGGATGATTATACATTCACTATTGTGTAGGGCTTTTGAAAAGAATATGCTCTTTATTTTCCAGTTTTTCACATCTCTGTTGCAGGGCGATGTTTCCTTCTTGCACTGCTCTCAGTTTATTTCCCCAATCTTCTTCTAGCTCTCTTTTGAGAGTCTTTATGCAATCTTCCAGGTAAGCCTTCTGAAAGGGAGACCAGCTTAAGTCCACCTTTGTGGCTTTATCTGGGATTGTTTTCAGAATCTCAGGATCTGGGGACTGCTCTAGTTTCTCTCCGTAAAAGCTGTCTATGGTAAGAGCTCTCTTCTTCTTGCTCACGATGTTTAGCTGAGGTATCAGTCACCAGCAGGGAATTCTGCAGCAGGAGCAGGAGCAGCAGCAGCAGCAGGAGCAGCAGGAGCAGGAACAGCAGCAGCTGCAGCAGGGATCTCAATTTGCCCTGGGGCAGTTTGCCGAGTTGACTTCCGGTCTGGGGCTGATCTGGCTAGATCTGCACTAGGACCACACTTTCAGCTGCTCTCAATCCACCCTTTATCAAAGGTAGACCTGCCAAAGCACCTGCCCGAAAGCAGAGCAAAGTGGCCCAAGGGTCTCCCAGGGACTTCCTGGCAGCCTAAAATCTTCTGGTCCGTCCCAGCCCCGGACTTTCACCCCGGCTGCTTGATCCCCTGCCTGTCTAAAACTGACCTCAGAAGTTCTTTCAAAGTAGATATTTGATAGAAGTGCGTTGTAGTCCAAGTGTTTGGTGAAGCCCTCACTCCAGAACCAGTTCGGAGGCTCAGTTTGTCGGTGTCTGAGGGAAGGTCTCAGGAGCTTACAGAGAACGCTGTCTGCAGTTCACCATGTTGGCTCCGCCCCCCAAGAATATGCTCTTTAAATTGTATATTATACACTATATAAATGTAAGTTACACTTATAATATATATGTTCTTCAGTCATTTTGGTGGAGTATTTTTAGCCTTCTATTCAATGGTACACAAAAGGCATGCAGAAAGATATATTCACTAAAAAATGCTTGCTTGAATTAGAGAACATGCTTGAATAAAGTGCTTTATGTTCTATTAAGCAAAAAAGTTTTGATGTATAGGAAGACAAATGGCCTGTATCTCATGCCAAATCATTCAATAATTATCTACAGTATAGTATGATGGGAAGAACATTGGATTTTCAGTCAGTAGTCTCGAGTTCAAAGCTCAGTTTTGCTATTTACTACTTGTTTTGTTTTGGACATATCATTTAAATTCTCTGGGCTTATAAAAGAAGGGGGCCAGATGTAATAATCTCTAAGGGCCCTTGCATACCTGAATCTGTGATTCTGGATCCATCAAAGGAATGATAAAACTAAAAAGGGTGTTAAAGTTGCCATTTAAGATGTTTATAATGATTAAAGTTTTTATTAAATAGAAAGTAGTGAATGAAGAAAGAATTCCCTGGAGAATCTAGCTAAGGTCAGTTTTCTGTTTTCTAGGAGATCTTGGAATTATCCCAGGTTCTAAATTACTGGGCAGGGAAGAAAATAAAATTCTTTCACAATTAGAAACAGAAATGAAAAGAAATTCTGTCTGTATGTGCTCTGGTTATCAAGTACCAACCAGAAGGGAAGCAGGTTGGCTAGTCTGTACCCAAAAGCAGTGCCCCTGTGGAGATTAGAACAAAGAAAGGCTTTTAGTGAGTTTTGGGAGGAAAAAATGGGCCAGTTTTTCAATTCCAGTTTCCTAATTTAAATTTAACAATTGCATAGTCATATTCAAAGATGTTATGAAACATTTTTAGAGAATTCACTTAAGAGAAAAAAGTAAATTTATTAATGATGCCAATAGTCTTATGTTAGCAAAAAGCCAAGTATAATACTTCAGCACTATCATATATATTAACAAAAATTAATTTCAAAAGCCATGTGTGATTAAAAACTAGATCCATATTGACATTTTAATATGGATTTGAGAGTGTGGAATATCAACTGAACAGCACTGCATGACTTTTGGCACAGTATTTAATCTCTCTGGGCCTCAGTTTCTTCAGCTATTAAATGGATCTAATAATATTGGTATCTACCTCATTGTGATGCCAGAAACACTAAATGTAATAATGTATGTAAGACCCTTAGTAATAATAAATCACCACCAAATTGTGAACTAACATTACTATTATCATTATTTTGGAAAGGGAGGTTAGATGATGCAGCTTCTAAGGATTATTCCTTCTAGCTCCAAGATAGTATGATGCTTATTTCTTTGGAATGGAGTGGGAGGAAGTTATCTGTAAATCATGTAGAACAAATACATCATGTATTGTTCTTCTACATAGCGTGAAAGAACATTTTCTGCTCAAAAAACACTTGATAAGGGCATCTTTATAATCAACCTCATCCTCATTGCTACAATATTTATATGCTATTATAAAAGGCCAGTAGTTTACAAATATACATCTTCTAGAAGTACAGAAAGCTCTGGAGCCTCAGATCCATGGAAGTGATGATTTTAAGAGTTCACCAATCCATTCTTTTTTTATATATATAAAGCTTTTTATTTACAAAACATATGAGTGATTTTTCTACATTGACCTTTGCAAAAACTTTTTTTCCCAAGCTTTTCCCCTCCTTCCCCCCACCCCCCACCCCTAGATGACAGATAATCTAATACATGCTAAATAGGATAAATTATATGACAAATACAATACATGTATACATATCTATACAGTTATCTTACTGCACAAGAAACATCAGATCTAGAAAGAGAAGAAGAAAAAACAACCTAAGAAGGAAAACAAAATGCATGGAAATATTCACAGAAAGCGTTAAAATGCTGTGTTGTGGTTCGCACTCAGTTCCCACAGGCCTCTCTCTGGATGTATATGACTATCTTCATTGCTGAACAATAGGAACTGGTTTGAATCACATCATTGTTGAAGAGAATCATGTCCATCAAAATTGATCATCGTATAGTCTTGTTGCTGTGTATAATGTTCTCCTGGTTCTGCTGATTTCACTCAGCATCAGTTCATGCAAGTCTCTCCAGGCCTCTCTGAAATCGTCCTGCTGGTCGTTTCTTACAACATTCATATACCATAATTTATTCATCCACTCTCCAATTGATGGGCATCCCTTCAGTTTCCAGTTTCTAGCCACTACAAAAAGGGCTGCCACAAACATTTTTGCACATGTGGGTCCCTTTCCCTCCTTTAAAATCTCTTTGGGATATAGGCCCAGTAGAAACACTCCTGGGTCAAATGGTATGCACAGTTTGATAACTTTTTGAGCATAGTTCCAAATTGCTCTCCAGAATGGTTGGATCCGTTCACAGTTCCACCAACAATGTATCAGTGTCCCAGTTTTCCCACATCCCCTCCAACAGTTATCATTATCATTTCCTGTCATTTTAGCCAATCTGACAGGTGTGTAGTCACCAATCCATTCTTTAGGCTATTTTTCCAAACTCTAATCCTATTGCCACTCCTGATTATTTCTACCATTCAAAAGCATTCAGAGGTAGCGATTCATAAGGATTTTGTGCTTTTTCTATCTCCCAAAACATCTAAAATCCAGAGAAATATTTCTGCCAACAACTTTGAGAGCCTTTAACTCACCTTTTTTACAAAATGAAGTTATCAGCTACAGTCTTGTCCTGGCTAATAATTTTACATTGTGATTTTCATTAGCCATAGGAAACAGAGCATCTCCAGTTTTTACAAAATATATGACTGAGCTGGAGGTGATTCTGAGTTTCATAATTCCATCTCAGTGGCTCCATTATGCCATACCACTCCTTTGTTAAAAAAGGAAACAATATGGCTAAGAAAAAGAGTAGTAGATGAATCAGTGGAATAGATTAGGTTCATAAGACAATCAATGTCTTAATGTAATCAATGACTAGTAATCTAGTATTTCATAAACTCAAAGACTCAAATTTCTGGGATAAGAACTCACCATCTGAAAAATTGCTGGGAAAACTGAAAAATTGTATGGAAGAAACTAGGCACTGACCAACATCTAACATCTTGTGCTAAGATAAAGTTGAGATGGGGTTATGATTTAGACATAAAAGGTGATACCATAACCAAATTAGGAGAACAAGAAATAGTCTACCTCTCAGATTTGTAAAGATGGAAGGTATTTATAGCCAAAAAAGAACCAAAGAACAATATGAAATGCAAAATGGATTATTCTGACTACATTAAATTAAAAAGTTTTTTCCACAAACAAAACCAATGCAGCCAAGATTAAAAGGGAAGCAGAAAGCTGATGAAATTTTTTATAGCTAGTATTAAAGGATAAACATCTCATTTCTAAAATAGATAAAAAATTGACTTAAATTTATAATATTACAAGCCATTCCCCAATTGATACATTGGATATGAACAATTTTCAGAAAAAGAAATTAAAGTCATTTCTAGTCAAATGAAAAAAAATTTCTCTAAGTCATTATTGTTTAGAGAAATGCAAATTAAGACAACTCTGAGATACCACTTCATATCTCTCAGATTGGTTAAGATGACAGGAAAAGATAATGATAAATATTGGAAGGGATGTGGGAAAATTGGAACACATACATTGTTGGTGGAGTTGTGAACTGATCTAGTCATTCTGGAGAGAAGTTTGGAACCATATATGCCTAAAGGGCTATAAAACTGTGTGTACTCTTTGATCATGTAAAAGTCTCTACTAGGAATGTATCCCAAAGAGATCATAAAAGAGGGAAAAGGACCCACATGTGCAAAAATGTTTGTAGGGGCAAGGAATTGGAAATTAAATGGATGCCCATCAATTGGGGAATGGCTGAATAAGTTATAGTACATGAATGTAATGGAATATCATTGTCCTGTAAGAAATAATAAGTAGGCTGATTTCAGAAAAGCCTAGAAAGACTTATGTGAAATGATGCTGAATGAAGTGAACAGAACCAAGAGAACATTGTGTGCATAGTAACAAGATTATGGGATGATCAACTGTGATAGACTTGACTCTTTTCAACAATGAGGTGATTCAAGGCAATTTCAATAGACTTGGGATGGACAGTGATATCCAGATTCAGAGAGAGAACTATAAAGACTGAATGTGGCTCAAAACATAGTATTTTCACTTTTTTTGGTTTTTTGTTTTTGTTGTTGCTGTTTTTCTTTTTTTTCTTTTTCAAGGTTTTTTCCCCTCATTTTCTTGCACAGCATGACAAATATGGAGATATGTTTAGAAGAACTGCACATGTTTAACCTATATTGGATTGTTTGCTGTCTTGGGGAGAGAAAAGAAAGAGGGGGGAGAAAAATTTGGAACACAAGGTTGTGCATAGGTGAATGATGAGGTGTAGCTAGATGGTACAATGGATATAGCATTGGCTTGGGAGTCAGGAGGAAACTGAGTTCAAATCTAGCTTCAGACACTTATACATGCTAGCTGTGTGACCCTGGGCAAGTTACTTAATCCCAAATGACTCACAAAAAAAAGGTGAATGTTAAAAACTATCTTTGTATGTATTTGGAAAAATAAAATACTATTTAAAAAAGAAACCAATTCAATTTGGCCATTTGCCAAAAGGAAAAAAAAATCATTATAGCTTACATAAAGGTCTTCAGTATTTACAATTTACAAAAGAATTCTATTTATCATAGAAAGAATTTCCAGTACAAGTTATTTAACATTTCATTGTAGCCATGTGAAGCATAAAATATTAATTCATTAAAAAATGTTTGCCAGTCAATTTTTCTTCTAATACTTACATAGGAAGAGAAAGAAACCAATAGTCTTTGCTACTAACACTGAACAAATGACTACTTTTGAGACTTTTTTTTACCTTAGCCATATCTTCTTTATTATGTACTTTGTCTCACAGACTGACAGCTTTTTAAGTCATTTGGGTGGACTTTTAAAAGTCCCTCTCCTTCCACTGCCTTTTTGGCAGTACATAAAATCAGTAAGTATCAAAACTTAGCAATGAATATCTTTCTTCTCTAGTATCAGATTCACAGCTTATCATTATATGTCCATGATTACCAGATATGTGGAGGATATCTTCAAGATAGCATAAAGAGCTCATTAGTGTCTGGTACTCAAAGTGTTAAAAATATTCTCTAGCTCAACTAGCCTTTTTGACCTAATAGATAAGCATTAGGGAATTCTCTGAGGTACCCATAGACACCAGTCATATATATATAGTCCCTCAGCTCTCAAGTGGCAGCAGCAGGATTTGAACCTTAGTCATCACATGTCTTTGATGGGAGTGAACAGATTCCTCTTTAGGGCAATATAAGCAAATCACAGCTGTAGTGACTTGTCTGGCCTCCTCAACCTTTTCTCCTTCCAATTTAGGCCCCCCCCAAAAAAATGTTTTTTATAAAAATGAAATAATGAAATCAAGAACTTTCTTGAAAAAGAAAGAAAACTTCCTAAGAACAACATACAGTTTGAGTCCTGGGGGGAAAAGAGGAGAGTGATTCCAAATGTTTAATCTTAGTGGCAGTAGAGGATTTATAGTCTTATTAGAGACTGCTAGCTGGTACACTGGTCCTGGAATGAAGAATACCTGAATTCAAAGTTGACTCCAAACATTTTCTAGCTGTGAGCAAGTCAAAGCTCAATTTCTTCAGATGTAAAACAGGGATAATAACAGCACCCACCTTACAGAATTGTGTTGTGATGACCAAATGAGATAATATTTATAAAGTGCTTATCATAGTATCCTATAATAGGCGCTTAATAAAAGCTTGGTTCTTTTTTTCATATATATATATATATATATATATATATATATTAAAAAAAGATACAAGTTTTTATTTATAAAGCATTTGATTATTTCAGCACCAACAGAAAACCACCTTCTCCTTTAGCTAAGTTATAGGTCAATCACTTTCAAGAAAGTGATCCTCAAAGTCAGGCAAAGACCTTTTATCTTATCTAAACTTTCTAACCTCTCAACACCTCACACTGTAGTCTGCACATTTAAATTATAGGACTTCTAGATTCTGGTGATAGGCTTCATTGACCCTGACCTGGTAGTGAATTCCAGTTTATCAGTATCTGCTAGAATTTGTATTCTACTTCTGTAATTCAGAGTTCAAGGGCACTTCCACCCCAAGATAAGGCAACAAAGTAGACCTTGAACAATAACAATAATAATAGTAATATTAACATATTTACATGGTGCTTTTAGATTTGCAAAGAACAGTATATACATTATCTCATTCAATTATTGAGGTAGGAATTATTATTATCTCATTTTATATTTTACATTTTGCAAATGAAAAAGCTAAAAAAAGGAAAAAAGGATAATTTTCCAAAACAAAACAAAACAAAACAAAAAAACAAATAAAAAAGCTGAGACTGTGAGTAATTATGTGACTTGCAAGGCATTCCAGCTAGTAAATGGTGGAGGTGAGATTTGAGCCTAAACCGTCCTGATTCCAATTCTAGTATTTTCTACATACAATAGTAATTTAATAAATGTTTCTTGAATTCAAAGTGAGGCTTAGCAAATATCTAATTAACTGCATATTAAAGATGATTTTGTAGATGGGCTACTGTTATAAGTGGCACCAAACTAAATGACTTGCTTAAAATATCTGGGTGTGTGTGGCTCAATCAAAACTGGTTCTCAAATATTTTCATTTCCCAATTATGCTGGGTTGCACTGTCTTTGTCATAGAATTATATCAATATTACGGATGTACACTCTTCTACTCTTTTTTGGAAGTAATACTCTTTATCACTTCCCTATGTTGTGTAACCCCTTTTCTGGGGTCTTCAGCCATTACTTTGAATTGTGGCAAACAAGCACAATTCTTGGGTTCTGACACCCAAGTAATTCTTCCTTTTAGTTGACAATTTTCAGTAGAGTAAAAAGTGTTTTGCGATACAAAAAAAAAAACCTGCTTGAACTCTCAGCATTATGATCATATTCTTATCATTTTTATCTAGACAACAAATAGTTGCTGTACATAAGGTACATGTGTATGTTTATATATGCAATTTATGGTTAAAGTAGATCTTTAAAGTTCTCTTCCAGCTGTAAAGAATAAAGTAAAAATAATATTAATGATATTCCTTGCATATAAACAAACAGAGCTGTAAGACCTAGGTTTATGGTCAGAGATTCTGGGTGAATGTCATGTTTGTGTTCTAATAAAGTTAACTCCTAAACCTCAATTTCTGCATCTGTAAAATGAGAGAGTTGGACAAAATGGACTTTCCAGTTTTAACTTTATGATCCTATGACTCACAACACTTTGATCAAGATTTTGGTCAAATTTAATTTTTTGTCAAATTTAATGGTAACCTCCAAAGAGGGAAATGTTGCCTTAAAGTATGTTTCATTATTTCTCATAACTTAATTAATGGGGTATAATCACAGGGCCTGGAACTAAAGCATCTTCAGGAGAAAGCTCAGGCTGAGGTGGATGAACTTAGCTAACAGAAAGTCACATACATGATGACTCTTTTCCTAAGCTTTTCTTCACCATCAATTTGCTTCTTTCACTGTCACTGTGAGAAAAGGAAACTATTCTACATTTTCTCCTCCATTTTGTCCAAGAGGTTAAAAAAGCTGAAATAAAAAAGCTGACCTTTAAGAATCAAACAGATGGAGGAGATGTGGGAAAACTGGAACACTGATACATTGTTGGTGGAACTGTGAACAGATCCAACCATTCTGGAGAGCAATTTGGAACTATGCTCAAAAAGTTATCAAACTGTGCATACCCTTTGACCCAGCAGTGTTTCTATTGGGCTTATATCCCAAAGAGATCTTAAAGGAAGGACAGGGCCCCTCATGTGAAAAAATATTTGTGGTAGCCATTTTTGTACTGGCTAGAAACTGGAAACTGAATGAATGCCCATCAATTGGAGAATGGCTGAAAAAATTGTGGTATATGAATGTTATGGAATATTATTGTTCTATAAGAAACGACCAGCAGGATGATTTCAGAGAGGCTTGGAGAGACTTGCATGAGCTGATGCTGAGTGAAATGAGCAGAACCAGGAGATCATTATACATGGCAACAACAATATTACATGATGATCAATTCTGATGGACATGGCTCTCTTCAACAATGAAATGTTTCAAACCAGTTCCAATTGTTCATTGAAGAAAGCTATATACACCCAGAGAGAGGGATATGAAATGTAGACCACAACATAGCATTTTCATGCTCTCTATTGATGTTTGCTTGCATTGTTTCCTTTCTCTGATTTTTTTCTTGTAGATATGATTTTTCTTGCACAACAATAAGTGTGGAAATATGTATACATATATTCGATTTGTCAAGTATTTTAACATAATTAACATGTAGTGGATTTCCTGCCATCTAGGGGAGAGGTGAGGACTACAGGGGGAAAATTTGTAACAGAAAGCTTTGTAAGGGTTAATGTTGAAGAATTACCCACACATAGGTTTTGCAAATAAAAAGCTTTAATAAAAAAAAAAGAATCAAACAGAAATGGCAACAAAAGTTAGAAAAATTAGATTTGATGTTTCATTTCCAAAGTGGGGGAAAAAGAACTGAAGGACATTTGCAGTGAGAGATCACCAATGGATAGCCTGCATGTTACATTAGGATCCTTAGAAAATCAGAAGGCTCCTACCACATTAGGTACCTTCCCTCTTCTGTAGCAAATTCAAAAGAGGACATGTATGAGCATCACATTAGAATATCTCATACAGATAGGTTGCAATCTGCACAACTGCAGGGGTAGGGGGAGAATAATGTTCGCATTATTGATATTACAGATCTATTTGAGTAGTCTTGTAGACTTGCCAGGTATCTCAAGTGTGCTATCATTTAGATTCTTAAAAAGGTGAACTTTTGGTTATTTGAATGTATGTTACTTGATGCATCTTTTGATTGTGCTATATACGAAGTTTTGAGCTTAGTACAGTGCCTGGCATATAACTGGCATTTTGATTATTTGTTAAGTGGATAAATGAATAAATGTTTAAGATAAAAATTCTATGAGCCATATGTCAAAGTTTGGCTTTGTGAGCATAACTTACTTCCATACTGAAATTCACTACTTTAAAAACTATTTCCTTCAATACATTAAATTCAACAAACATTTCTTGATGACTTATTATGTAACAAACATTGTTCTAGGCTTTTTCCTTCATAGAATTTCCAGTCTAATACTTTACCATGTAATCATTCATTGGATCTCTTCTGAACTCTGTAATGGCCTTTAACCCAGAAGCTATGGTCTATTTGTCAAAGAATATCTTGGTAGCCACCATCCAGAAACTGGTTGTGGGCCTTTGATTTTCTCTCTGAAGCAATTAAATTGACAACTTTGACATTCTAGCAGCACAATGTAGTGGAAAAAGCATTGAACTGGAAGTCATAAAGGAGAGCCCTGTCTCCAATACTATCAGCTGTGTGATCCTAGGCAAGCTAATGCACCTTTCTGAGTTTCAGTTTCCACCACTGTAAAATGAGAACACTATCTACTTCACAGAGTTTGTGGGAGGCAAGTAGTTTGTAAACTATAAACTGTTATATACTCTTGTGAGTTATTATTTATATTATTCTAGCTTGAAAGTTACAGACATAGGTAGGTGCATGGAGTGTGCCAGGTGTTCCTAGGCATAAATAAATAAACCAGCAATCATTTCATTGTGGGGGTGGGGCTGTCCAAGAGCCTACTAGGAGTAGGAGCAGCTTTCCTATGTGCAGAAGGCCCCTGGCTATTGGAGCCACCTTCCCCCCTGCCCCAGTACTTTTCTTTCTTTTTATTTCCCATTAATCTCTCCCCTGCTACTGAGACCCAAGTGTCGGAGGAGGTATATTTAATTTCTTGGTCACGCTGCCATCGTAACTTCTCTACTTTTTTCTATTTTTGTCACTCTGCACCTATTCTCCTGTACCAGTGGCACTTCTACTTAGTACAGTCCACTACCTGCCCTGGGCAGGGTCAGGTGGGCTATCTGATTTCCTTTTTCACATCTGTAGGAAGTCTGAGATCCTGCACAAGTACTGAATGCAGATGATGCAGAAAAAAAATCACCTAAACTTTTTTCTTCTTGGATTCATGTGGCCACTCTATTTTCTGTGGTTCTTTCTGCTTAATATAGCCCTGGGACTTTGATTGGTATGTGTAAGGAAGGCAAAACAATTAAAATTTAAAATATAACATGGGTATGTCACAGGTTACAAGTCTAAATTTAACTGCCACTCCCTCATTCAAAAAGTATGGAGCTAGAATAGAACAATACAATTGGAAAAATACTCACTCAGACAAAAAAGAAATTAGCTTTCTGTCCTGATCTTTCTTTTATTCTTAGAACTATGAGCATTGATCCTGTTTCCCTTTCTACTGCCATTTTTTTTTCAACTTGAGTTTCTCTCCTTCATTCTAAAATAAAACAATTTCCCTCTGCTGTCTTGTTCCTTAAACATGTATGTTCTGTTTTGAAGTTTTCTAAGGGCTATTGCTATTGAGATTGGCATTACTAAAGAATTTACCACCTAGTAGTCAATTGACTGGTGATGAGACTCACTGTACTTAAGTAGGCTGATTCTTGGGCAGTAGAGTCTGCCATCAGAAACAATATTCTGGCTATTTCTGGGGACCATCCTTGAAATGTTTCCAGCTTGATAGAACCTACTAGAGTTTGTGCTCAAGAACCTAGGATCACTACTATGCCATTTATAAAGCATAAAAATAGAATTCTGTGCTCCATAATGTAAAATAAAATCTCTTTAAACACCAATATTCTTCTCATGGGCAGCTAGATGGTACAATGAATAGAGCATGGGGCCAAGAATCAAAGATGTAAATTAAAATCTCCTCAGATACTTACTAGCTGGGTGACCCTGGCAAATCATTTAATTCTTACTTGCCTTAATTCCTCCTTTGTAAAAAATATGGACATGCTAGAAAAGAAAATGACAATCACTCCAGTATCTTTGCTAAAGAACTCCATGGATAAGTTCATGTGATCAAAAAGAGTCAGACACAACTAAATGATTCAACAACAATTCTGGTAGTGGTACATGGCTGAAAATCAAGAAATACTACAAACTCTGAAGGATCAAAATTTTGGTTGACTCAGAGGACAGTGGGGTGAGAAGAGATACTACCATCACTACCATCATCATCATCATCGTCACCATCTTTAAGCAAAAAGTGTAAAGAATTTTGTCGGAAAACTGGAAAAAGATATCCTACATGAAGCCAGAACAAAAAACACCTAATGTGATTGCTGCACTTATAAAAATGGAATAAAAATGGAATATTAAGAGATCTAGAACAAGAATTTTTAACCTGGGATCTACAGAATCCTAAGAGATTTGTGGATAGATTTCAAGAGATCCATGCACTCACCTAGGAATAAAAATTCCATCTTTGTTTTCACTAAACTCTAATTGAGATTTAGCATTTTTGTCCAATTATATAAAAACCATTATTCTGAAGTGTCCATGAGTTTTACTAGATTACCAAAGAGATCCATGACACCAAAAAAAAATTTAAGAAGTTCCCATCTAGAGGAAGGCCCAGCATGGTGGATAATTTTTTTTCCCTGCGGTGAATATAAAGACATGGATAAGAAATGAACAAGCTAAAAAGACTTGTGATCTCTGCTGGCTAGAGCTGTCCACATTGAGTATTATATATTATTGAGCTCATGGGGAAACAATATACCAACAACTATGCACAAATTAGATAAAAAACAGGAGGCACTGATATATGAGAGATACAGGTTAACTTGACACATATCAGTTGAGGGACTATTTGTATATCCTCTGAAAGAACATTCTGAAGAATGTTTCAAGAATGTTTCTTAGCATACTTTCAAGAAAAGCCAAGAGAAAATCTTATTTCACCTTTCTTTCCTTAAAATATTTCTCTTTGTGGACTTTTCTGAAAGCACATTTCTGTTCAGTAATTGGATACAAGATAGGACAAAGAATGGTGTGAAGTTTCAATCTAAGGAAACAGCTGAAAGACAAATTTTAAGATATTTCAAAAAAGTACAGAATCAAGCTTTTAGGCCAGCTGAATATATCTCATTAACTCAACATTTTTCTGGTCTCAAACATCTAGTAACTCATTTCTGAGTTTATTGGCAATTTCCTGGTCCATTTCATTTGATTAGTAAGAAAAAGAATGAGTCCAGAAATGTAGTAAATACAAAAATGCTAAAGCATGCCACAATTTTAGAGCTTAATGTTTCAGTGAAGTTGTTAAACAACTCAATATTTTAACAGGAGGATTTTTAGCAGTTATTTTATAATTTAGGGGATAAAAAGTATTTTTTTCTTTTAAAGACAGTTTTCTTTCCTTTTTCCTATTTAGTAAATGCAGTAACGAGTTTTGACCCCAAAGTTTCTAAAATTCCTTACTTGACATAATGGGAAAGATAAGATTATGGATAGCAAAAATACTTAATTTTCCTAAGCTTCTAAAAGCCATTTGCTCAGCCTATCTTGTGATCCTCTTGCCTATAGTTTTCCATAAATCTTTCATAAGTGATATATTCAGTTTGCCAGAAACTTTCTCCTACAGTAGATCTCTTAATATTCTGTGGATACCAATGGAATATATGGGCTATCATTTTGGTTTCTGCTCTTGCCTAATGGTTGATCTTACTTCATTTCTAATCACAAAAACATCCATTGTACTGCTTCACTTGAACAATTCTTGGTTGGCAGTGGGTTGCACTATACAGTCTTCTAAAAGTTAGCCATACTACTGTTTTCCTCCTGTTAAATTCTGAGCCAAACTTATTGTCTCTGTATATTGTCCAAACAAGATAGATGTACTGAATAACTATTTGTATGAGATGCCTATCCAATTTTATGTTAATTACTAAATGAAACCCTATAATCTGTTGCTTATGAAAACACATCTAAAAAAACCAAAGCCTAGAATAAAATAGAATATAAATGAGAGATTGAAATAAAATTTACTATGTATCAGATGAATATCTCAAAACAGGAATTATAACCATCATATCAGATAAAACAAAAGCAAAAATTCACAATAAAAATAATAAGTAAATTACTTTATGCTGAAAAGATCTATATATAAACAAACCAATATCAATAATAAATGTATACGCTCCAAATGACATAGCATCTAAATTCATAAAGGAAAAATAAATAAATTGTAAGATAACAAATATAGTAACACAAGAATAGTTTGGAGAGTTTAAATAAGAGTAGTTTTCTCAAACAATAATATAAACAAATATTTGAAATATAAACAAACAGAAAAATGTAGAATTGAACAAATTACTAGAAAAATACAGCCAAAACACTTATGGTAACATGAATTAAACCATTAAAGATTATGCATATACCTTAAAAACCTAGGGCAAAATTATAAAAACTACACATTAGGGCACATAAAAATTTGAATACATGTAAAAAGGCAGAAATAAAGGCAGGGAAAAGGCCTTTCTTCATCAACTTAGTATTTCCTCTATGAATAGTTAGGTTGACTTCTTTTAAATGATTATGGATCTCATTTAGGAAGATATTCAAAGTTCAGAGCTTTGATACCCTCAGTACAATGTTATATACAAATAAAAGCATCTGGAAGACCTCACCATAATGGAAAATCTCTTTTCCACTTGGATTCTGACCAGGGAAAATCACTTAACTTTCTCAGACAACTTTTTAAAGACTATAAGTTGCAGAGAAGATAATGTTCTGCATTAAATATGAAAGTTTCTCCCTTGGAGCTCCCTTCACCAGTGAAATTATAAGTCTGGTTAGGGGGAACAAAACAACAATAACAAGTTATTTGATCGTTGAACTGAACATTCTCCATGATGGCAGCAAATAGCTTTGTGAGTATATTTCTTGCTAATTTATTTCTCAGTTGATACTAGTCAATTAATGAATATTTATTAAGTCTCTACTATATTCCAGGCACTATGCTAAGTAATGGTGACACAAAAAGAGACAAAAGATAGTCCTTACTCTCAAGAAGCTCACAATTTATTTACAAGATTGTTGAACAATGTTGTCTCTGTCTTCACATCTTTCAAAAAAAATCTGATAGTTTTGACAGTTATAGAAATCACCCTGTTAGAAGAAAACCTTTTTGATGTAGAAAAATTATTTTTTGCTGTAGAATTTTTTTTTGCTGTAGAATATAAATGCTTTAGAAAAAAGTAACAACAGGGAAGGATTCTGGGAAGCTGGTAGAATAGGTTGGTAAATTTCTAAGATCTCCAGATTTTCCCCACAAACAGAACTAATTTGCACCTCAGGGAGAACACAGATTGGTGAAAAATCAAGAACACTTAGGGCAGAATAGGAATTCCCTTGGTATAGCCCAAGAAGATCTGAAGAAAGTCTCCTGGGAAAGGAACCCACATGTGCAAAAATGTTTGTGGCAGCCCTTTTTGTAGTGGCAAGAAACTGGAAATTGAAAGGATGCCCATCAATTGGAGAGTGGATGAATAAATTATGGCATATGAATGTTATGGAATATAATTGTTCTGTAAGAAATGACCAGCAGGACGATTTCAGAGAGGCCTGGAGAGACTTGCATGAACTGATGCTGAGTGAAATCAGCAGAACCAGGAGAACATTATACACAGCAACAAGACTATGAAATGATTAATTCTGATGGACATGGTTCTCTTCAACAATGATGTGATTCAAACCAGTTCCTATTGATCATCGATGAAGATAGTCATATACATCCAGAGAGAGGCCTGAGGGAACTGAATGTGAACCACAACACAGCATTTTAACGCTTTCTGTGAATATTTCCATGCATTTTGTTTTC
>JAJPUD010001645.1:53883-65764 GCA_023553655.1 Myrmecobius fasciatus | reverse complement strand
AACTGTATAGATATGTATACATATATTGGATTTATCATATAATTTATTATATTTAGCATGTATTAGATTACCTATCATCTGGGGTGGGGGTGGAGGTAGGGGGAAGGAGGGGAAAAGCTTGGAACAAAAAAAAAGTTTTGTAAAGGTCAATGCAGAAAAATCACTTATATGTTTTGTAAATAAAAAGCTTTTAATAAAAAAATAGAGAGAGAGAGAGAAAAGAAGAAGAAAGTCTCCTGGATGGGGATTAACCCATGTGAAGTGCAAACACCTCCAGACTAGTTCCACAGAAACATTGGGAGCCCTGGGGGGAGCTGGGTTTAGCTGGAGCCTCAGCAGGAACTACAGAAACTTTTATCTCCTCGACTGCTTAAGGAATTGGAGTCTGAGTCTGGAAGGACTGAGTGAACTTAAGTTGATTGGAATGCCAAGCCCAGCTGTGTGGTAGAGATGCAGCTTTGGGGAGAAGAAACCAACACATACACTGAGTGCAGAAGCAGTGGTGCAGGGATGATGCTGACTGAGGTCCTTGCTGGAGAATACAGCTTTAGGTTTGGAGTTCCTAGTCAGAGGGGAGAGCTGAAGTGAAGCTAGAGGCACTATCTCCACACCCCAAGATTAGAGGTGTTTATATTAATACTTCTTAAAATATATAATAAATACATTTTATTATATACATACAATATATAAATATATATTGGGAAAGTTAACCAAATAGAAAAGGAGATAAGAGTCTCAAAGATGAAAATAATTCTTTGGAAATTAGAACTGGGCAAGGGAAAGCCAATGAAGCTATGAGAGACCAAGAAATAACAAAACATTATAAAGAATGAAAAAAATAGAACAGAATGTGAAATATCTTATTAAAAAATGACAGATCTGGAGAACAGATCAAGAAAAGAAAATATAAGAATAACTGGATTGCCTGAAAGTTGAGACCAAAAAAAGGACCTTGACACAATAATGCAAGAAATAATCCAAGAAAATTGTCTTGAATTGATAGAATATGAAAGGAAAGTAGAAATAGAAAAAATCCACTGATTATCACCTCAATGAGATTGTTTGTAGAAAATATATAGGAATGCTTATTGCCAAATTTCAAAACCCCCAGATCAAAAGACAAAATTTTGCAAGAAACAAGAAAAAAACAATCCAAATATGCTGGAGCTACAAATAGAACTGTATAGGCCTTATCAATAGCCATAATAAATGACTGCAGGTCTTGGAATCATATCTACCAACAATCAAAAGAATTAGACCTGTGGCGAAAAATGTTATATCCAGCAAAATTATCTGTAATATTGAATGAGAAAAAAATGGGACACTCAATGAGCTTGCAGATTTTCAGGATTTTTTTTGTCAACCAGACCTAAATGTAATAGAAAATTTAAGATATCAGAGTCAATATCAAAGATCAATTTCAAGGTACTCAATGTGGACAAATTGTTTATGGGTTTTTTTTAATATACGAAATATATACCATATGTTTAAGATTGACAACAATAATAGAGTAGCTCAAAAGAAAGACTGTGGCATAATCAAGGTAAAAATAGTAATTATGTTATACAAATGTAATACAAAAGGTATTATAGGGGAAGGAGGGCTTGTAATTCTGAAAATCTACTCACATTGGGAATGCGTTAAATAGATAACACTACATATTTATCATAAAGGATATATCACCTTACAAAATCTATAAAGAAATAAGGGAGGAGGATGGATAGATGGAAAGGAAAGGGTGAGGGAAGAAGACCAGGGAGGGATCCCTGAGTGAGGGGAGGTTAAATAATAGCAGGGCAAGTTAAGGAACAGAGTTAAAGCAGAAAGTCAGCAGGGATAGGAAAGACACGTGTGTGTATGAGGGGGCAGTGTGAATGTGTATGTTTATATCTATATAAGTGTCCATAAATATATCTTTTCTTAACTGTAGTTAGCCTGAGGCTGGGGGGGGGAATGAAAGGGAAAAAAGAATAAAGTAAAAAAGATGCACAGCAGAGATAAAAAGAACAATTTATAAGGAAGTAAAGAAAAGGACATTCATGAATGTAATTGCTTCTACTAATATATAAACTTTTTTGAACTGGTAATTTGTTGTTATATATTTTGAATCCTCCCTGATGTTCTGCTGGGTACATTGTTTTGTTTTGATATTCCTTTTTTGATTTTCTTATTCTGTTTTTTTCAACAAAATAATTGTTTTTAAAAAGCAACAACAAAGAAAAAGTGGTGGAATCTTGTACTGTCTACATCTTTTAGCAGTTTTGTGATTGTGAACCTGTGGTTTGCCATAAAATAATTTTTGTAAAAGTCTTTCTTCTCCCTTTTCAAGCCTTAACCAAGAAAACCTTCATTGTGTATGTAAATTATTCTCATAAAAATGTGGTAAAGATGAGAAAGTGTGAATGTGAATCAGTATTACTGATATTCTTAGTCACTTTTCCCCCAACAATAAAGTCCAAGATTCTTTCTTTTTAAAAATTTTTTAGCTTTTAAAAAAATTTTTTAGCTTTTTTTTTCAAAATATATGCATAGATAGTTTTCAACATTCATCCTTGCAAAACCTTGTGTTCCAATTTTTCTCTCTTCTTCCTTCCACCGACTTCCCTTAGACAGGAAGTAATCCAATGTATGTCAAACATGTAATTCTTCCAAAACTATTTCTAATCCCTTGCATTTTCCCCTTTCAAATACTTAGAAAATGGATTTCTCAATGTCCTTAAAATCATGTTACCTCTGTAAAACTGACCCAATCCAGCTTCTTTTCCATCACTGCATTCTTCTTCTTATTATTAAAGCTTTTTATTTTTCAAAACACATGTGTGGACAATTCTCCATCATTAGACCTTATAAAATCATATGTTCCAATTTCGCCTCCCTCCCCCCATGCCTTCCCCTAGATGGCAAGTAGTTCAAAATATGTTAAACATGGTAGAAATATATGTTAAATCCAATATATGCACACATATTTATATAATTATTATGCTACACAACAAAAAAAGAGAAGCAAAATGCAAGCAAACAACAACAAAAAGAGTAAAAATGCTATGTTGTGAACCACACTCGGTTCCCACAGTCCTTCCTCTTCATCACTCAACAATTGGAACTGGTTTGAATCATCTCATTATTGAACAGAGCCATGTCCATCAGAATTGATCATCTCCTGGTTCTGCTCATTTCACTCAGCATCAGTTCATGCAAGTCTCTCCAGGCCTCTCTGAAATCATCCTGCTGATCATTTCTTACAGAACAATAATATTCCATAACATTCATATACCATAGTTTATTCAGCCATTCTCCAATTGATGGGCATCCATTCAGTTTCCAGTTTCTAGCCACTACAAAAAGGGCTGCCACAAACATTTTTGCACATGTGGGTCCCTTTCCCTCCTTTAAGATCTCTTTGGGATATAAGCCCAGTACAAACGCTGCTGGATCGAAGGGTATACATAGCTTGAAAACTTTTTGAGCTTAGTTCCAAATTGCTCTCCAGAATGGTTGGATCTGTTCACAACTCCACCAACAATGTATCAGGGTTCCAGTTTTCCTACATCTCCTCCAACATTCTCCATTATCTTTCCTGTCATCTTAGCCAATCTTAGAGGAGTGTAGTGGCACCTCAGAGTTGTCTAAATTTGCATTTCTCTGATCAGTAGCATCATTGCAAAGGTGGCTAGGTGGCACAGTGGATAGAGCATCAGCCCTGAAGTTAGGAGGACCTGAGTTCAAATCTGAGCTCAAGACACTTAATGTTTCCTAGCTGTGTGACCCTGGGCAAGTCATTTAACCTCAATTGCCTCAGCAAAAACAAAACAAAACAAAAACAAAAATGCATCACTGCATTCTTTAGTGCCAATTCTATTTTCTCCAGCACCATATCAGAGTCCTACGCATATGCACATATATATATACATAAATACACAAAATATGTAAATATATAGTCTGCATTGATATCTATTCTTTTATTAATTTTCTACTTTGGTGCTGTAAATAGCTTATTTAAATAGACCAAGTTGGATTAGCCCCAATTGTATGCCATATCTTCCTCTAATTTTTGTTACTTTTTGTAATTTGGTACTGATTTTTATCTTTGTGCTAACAAGTGGATAGTTTGACCATAAACAGTTAAGTGACTTGGAAGTGACTTGCACAGTGTTAAACCTCTCATTTTCTATTTGTTAAAATGTTATCCATTTGATGGGTTTTTTTTTGTGGTTGCTTACTATTCACTACAGTTAAATAGTAAGCTTCCTGACTCTTCTTTCCTAAAAATATTCAAGATGTTATTTTCCAACATATTTTCACTATTCTCCTCTTTGTCCACCTTTACACTGAATTCACCAAGCATTATTAAAGCACATTTACTTTAAAGGGTCTTGTAAAGTTTTTATCAAGACTATTCATCACAAATTCCTTCATTTCTTTTCATCTCATATCCCATTTCCTTTAGAATAGTATCTTGAAAAATTTAACTTTTCTTCCCACCAAAGCAAAGCCTTCTATTCTCTTGATTGTATTTCTTCCTAATTTTTAGCGCATTTGCCCTTCTATAATACTTCCTACTCTAATCCTCAGACTCTTCTCATACACTAGTTTACAAACATGCTCAAGCCTCCCCCATCCTTACAAAATTCTCCTAGATCCTAACATTTTTACTAGTGTTCCATATTTTTTTCTCCTCTTCTTAAGTAAACTTCTTGAAAAAGAAGTTTATAGTTAGTGACTTTACTTCCTTCCCTTTCATTTATTCTTCAACTCAGTAGTTTTGCTACTTATCTTACTCAACTGAAATTCACTGCTTTCTCCAAAGTTACCAATGATATTTTCAGGTACTAATTGTCAGGTCTAATGGTTTTTTTCTTAGTCCTCTTCCTTCTTGAGCTTTCTATCTCACTGATTGTCTAACAACAGGTCCTAGCCCAAGCCTTACTTGGTCATTGTTGGGGCTTGATGGGTTTTGCCTTAGAAACTGAGACCTGGGAAAGATGTCACTTAAAAAAGACCAAGGTTACCCCACTGAATCTGAGGCCATCTCTAGTCATTCTGATCTATATCCTGTCACTATACTCAGGTGGCTCCAGAAGAAGAGTGAGGCTGGTGACCTTGCACAGCCCTGAATCACTGAAATCCAATTCACTTGTAAGTCATGATATCACGTGACTTCCTGATGTCACTGGTCCTTTCCAAGAATGAAGGACGAACAACAAAACATTTGACACTGTTGATCACCTTTTCTTTCTGGGCATTCTCTCATTATTCTCTCCTCATTCTCCTCTTATGTAACTGATTTCTCAGCCTCATTTGGTATATTTTCATCCACAGTATGTCCATCGATTGTGAATGAATCTCGTTAGGCCTTAGCCCTCTTCCCTTTTCTCTTAATTGTTTCTTTTAGTGATATCATCAGTTCCCATAGGTTCAATTATCAATTTTATTTTAATGATCCCTATATCTACATATCTAGACCTAGTTTTAGCCCTGCATCACTAAATGCCTATTAAATTGAATTTCAAATCAAATGTCCCAGTGAAATCTCAAACACAATATGTTCAGAGCAAAATTTTCCACTCTTCTCTCTAAATTCATTCTTATTATTGTCAAGGGCACCCCTCCTTTCAATAAGTCAGTTTTCTCAGCTTCAGTGTCATTCATAACTCCCCACTCTCATTCACTGCTTATAGCTCATCAGCTGCCAAATATTGTTCTTTCTGCTTTCATAATATCTCTCCTCTCTACCACTTTTTTCCATTTTACTTCAGGTCCTAATCATCTCTCACCTGTTTTATTTAAATAATCTTCCACTTGGTGTCTGGCTCAAGTCTCTTCTCACTGAAATCTGTCTTCCATACAGCTACCAAAGTGAATTTCCTAAAAATGCAGTTCATTATTATGAACCTTTTACAAAAGAGTCATGGGATTTAAGATTGGAAAAAGTCTTGGAGTTCAGAAAGAGGGACTGAAAGGCTCCCTATTACCTGCAGGATCAAATATAAACTTGTCTATTTGGTATTTTTAAAAAGATCTTTACAACTCAATTCCTTGCCTCCCAAGTATTCTTATACATTATTCTCCTCCTTTTATACTTTTCTTTCTTTCATGGATTTCCATAACCACAGAATTCATCACCAAGTCTGTTGGTAAGCTTTTCCATCCTTGGGCTGCTTCCTAAGAAGTGGGTAAATACTGTATACATACTCAAAGGTCTTCTAGTATGACAGCACATATGATCCCCTGGGAAATTAAAGTTCAGGCACCTCTATGCCATGATGAGGCAACAGATGAACACTTTGTTTACTGTTACTTATACACTATGTAAATACAGAATCTGCAGCTAAGCTACTAAAGTTTGCTCATGATCTTAATCAGTTAAGGAAACTAACTTGAGTGTGTCTTTCTGGTCTCCTATAGTCTAATGCTTCATCATGCTGTGAGGGAGACCCTAGGTTTTCAAAAGCTTATATCACTTCTGGATCCTATCAGATTCGAAAGGCTCTAAGTCCATTTCAGAAATTGATTGTGTTTCTGTCATTAGAGGAGCATTATGACTAAATGCAGTAAGGTTCATTATCAGAAAACTAGTCATTAGGTAATAATTTTACTTACTAAAGCAGCTCATGGAAGGCTGATTCCGAGGCCACACTAATGAAATCACACATCTTTCAAGGAAGTAGAGGAGTTACCCAAAAAAATTAATTTAGGAGGATGCTTTGTCTGAAATTTTTGTTTTGGAAAATGACAATCAATTTGTTACAAAACAATGTTAAAACAAACGTTAGCTGTTGATACATTAAGAAAATAATTTATCCAACTAAATAATAAGATTAGGAATGTTCCCTTTTTCCCCTCAGATCTCTAAGTAGTTATATTATAGATATGATCTAATTCAAATAAGGAGAAGCATGGTGTAGTGAAAAGATCATTGAATTTCAACAAAAGGTCAAATGCTAGTTCCCTTAGTTTCTATAGTTCTGAATATAAGCCATTTCTTTTCAATTTTCTAAGTCCCATTTTTCCCCTGCCTTTAAAATGAAATGATTGAAGTACATAATTTCTAAGACCTTTTCCAACTCTAAATTCTATGACCCTGTGAAGGAAGTCAAATATTAATTTTGTATCACAGACAAAAAAACCCCTGATAAGTACTTTTTTTCAATAAACATCTATACTTACCTCCTATGAAAACCAAAACCCAAGTATTTCAATTAGTTTCCACTGATTTAGCAGATTCATTGGACATACTACACCTAAGAAATGAGAACTACATATAGTTCTTTGGGAATGAGAAGGAGTCCTATCTACATCTCTTACTCTTACCTCCATCGCTATCTGTCAGCAAACCTAAAAACTGCCATACCAGACCAGGTCTACATCTAGCCTGTTCTCTGATATCACAGAGGTAGCTTATAGAAGAGATGGTTGTCCTCTTTAAAATATACTTTACATATGAATGAAAGAATATAAATAATGAAACAAATTGTACAAAGGAAAACAAAAACAGTACTAAAGAAATACAGACAAGTAGTCATCTTCTGGTGCTAAATTTTCCCACATCTCAACACATCTTTATTTATTTATTTTTTTAGAACTCAAAGATAAATTTTGAATTTATTTAATTATGAAATCAACAAAAAATCCAATGCTCTTTTTACAGGACCACAAAACCATTCCACTTTCACAGTCAAGGGAGTCAGTGAATTCAAAGCCAAAGTAAAAAGTTCATTATAATAAAGAATCTAAACTAAAACATGAGTAAGCACAATGCCAAGGAAAGAAACCTCTAAAGAAAATGTAATTGTTACCTTTTGATAAAAGAGACTGCCTCTTTTAGCATAATTAAACCAGATCTTTCAGTCTTCATAGGTTGTTCTCCAATTTCCTGTTATCTCATGAGAATGCAATTCCAATACAGAGAAGTTTTAAAACTGGAAAACCAAGGAAAGGGAATAAGGACGCCAAATAAAATAATGCAAATAATAAACAACCAGGAGATGGAGACCAAATGAGTTATTTTCCCCAGGGTCAGTGTAAGCACAGCAATGTTGATCAGCTCCATGCAGAACCAAAGTTTATGTGCTGTAGCTAACTCTGTGTCCCAGGAAGGATCTGGCCAACAACTCCCAGTGAGCGTATGTGGCATGCCATAGAAATAGTCAAAGCCATAGTGATTAGAATGATGGCAGTACTCATTTCGGTATTTACAATTTAAATCTTAATGCCATTTACCTATCAGTGCTGTGCTGTAACCATGCTTCTTCAGGGTGGCTGCAAAGATGGTTTCATTCCGAGGGTGAATTAAAGACACTATGACGTGCAAAATATTTCTAGAGACCATCCCCTCAATTCCTGCTGCAAATTGCATTCCTTCTCAGTCTAAAGAGTTTTTGTTGGTTTTTAATTTCTCCAGATTCACTCAGCAGGAAACTTTCTCTACAAATGTAGATCAGCTAGTCTACAATTTGTAGTCTTAAGAGAATTTGAAATGAGAAGTTAATTGCCCAAGATAACACAACCAGTACCTTTAGTGGTAGGAAATGAATCTAGATCATTTTGACTCAGAG
The DNA here is from genome assembly GCA_023553655.1 of Myrmecobius fasciatus. Classification (NCBI taxonomy): domain Eukaryota; kingdom Metazoa; phylum Chordata; class Mammalia; order Dasyuromorphia; family Myrmecobiidae; genus Myrmecobius; species Myrmecobius fasciatus. Next base: position 57,209 of record JAJPUD010001645.1, on the reverse strand, counting down.
ACTGACCCTCCATCACTATGTTGTTTCTAATAAAGATGAAGGATATTTATCCCTCCAAATCCTAATAGTCTTCATAGTATTAGTGACATGGGTTCTACTTCTACCAATAGAAGATCAGTTGCAAAGAGATAGGAAAAATATTACTCTTGAATATCCTAGGTGTTTCTCCACTTTCTCTTTTTACTCTCTATCTCCCTCCCATCTGACTTCCTCTCTTCCTTCTTCTTTCTCTTATTTCATTTCTTTTTTCCTCCTTCCCCTTTCTCCCTCTATTTTCTTCTTCCATCTCTTTCTTCCTTCATTCTGATGAGGTCAGGGTAGCAATTTCTAGTTCAAAAAAATGTGATAAATTTACAATGGCCATTTTCTTTGCTAAAATGTAGATTTTTTAGAAGTTACAGATAAAATAAGAGGTAAACTAGGCACCAGGAGTGGTAAATATGAAATAGAATATAGAATATATTTAGCAAGTAAAAAACAAGTTCCTCAGAGAACTCACAATTAATAAGGAGAAAGGAAATACTTTGTGATGTTAGAATAAGTCACTGACTGGCATTTTAGCTCCATAAAGAAGTTAGTTTAGCAATCAAATCCTGGGGATTTCCGCAGCCAAGATGGCGGAATGAAGATGTGACTCTGTGTCCTCCCTCTAACCTTCTCTCAAATCAACAATAAAATAAGCCTCTGAACTGATCTTTAAGTCAATGAATCCAGAAATATTTGGACTACAAAACACTGCTTGCAGTTACCTCTGAAGAACTTCATAGCAGGTCTGTTTCAGTCAGGCAGCGGGGTAAACAGTTTGCTCAGTGCAGCTCCGAAATAGAGGGTAGAGAATTGGATGGGACTCAGCTCAGCGTGGTAGATACTCCAAATTCCAAACTCCAAACACTTGAGGAGTATCTGAGGACCTCGGGACACTCTTCCCTGATTGGGGGCAAGTGTTCTGGCAGATTTGCCTTTTATAAGGAGTAAATCGGGCAAAGTCCTAGCCCCACTGGCCCAGCACCACAAGTTAATTAGTGGAATTGCCACAGGGCAAACTACCACAGCCTCGGCTTCTCTATCTTTAAACAGACCCCCACGCTGTCTAAAAAAATGAGCAAGATACAAAAGAGAGCTCTCACCATAGACGGCTTCTATCGAGAGAAACAAGGGCAGACCCCAGATCCTGAGGTCCCTACAGGCAAAGCAGCTCCAGAGGAAGCCATCAAGGGAGATACGACCTGGTCCCCCTTTCACAAGGCTTTCCTGGAAGACTGTATAAAGAATCTCAAAAGAGCTAGATGATAAATGGGAAAATAAACTGAGATCAGTGCAAGAAGGACATAATGCCCTGCAAGAAGGATCTAATGCCCTGCAAAAGAGATATGAAAAAGACACCAATTTATTGAAAAACAAAATTGGTGAAGTGGGAAAAGTATGCAATGAACAAATTGGCCAGTTACAAAAGGAGCTAAAAAAGGCAACTGAAGAAAACAACACTTTAAAAATAAGAATTGAACAAATGCAAGTGAATGACTCAAACAGACTTCAAGAATCAGTCAAAACAAAAACAAAGTAATGAAAAAATAGAAGAAAATATGAAATATCTCCTAGGAAAAACAATTGACTTGGAAAATAGATCTAAGAGAAACAATCTAAGGATTATTGGACTTCCTGCAAGCCATGATGAAAAAAAGAATCTAAACACTATCTTCCAGGAAATCCTGAAAGAAAACTGCCCTGAGGTTGTAGAATCAGAAGGCAAAATCACCATTGAAAGAATTCACCAATCACCTACTTAAAGAGACCCCAAAATTAAGACCCCAAGGAATATCGTGACTAAATTTCAGGACTATCACACTGAGGAAAAGATTCTGCTAGCAGCTAGACAGAAACAATTCAAATACCGAGGATCTATAATTAGAATCACATGCAATCTGTCAGCCTCCACATTGAAGGATTGAAGGGCCTGGAACCAGATATTCCGAAGGGCAAAGGAACTTGGATTACAACCAAGAATAACCTATCCAGCTAGAAAGAGCATTATCCTCCAGGGAAGAAGATGGTCATTTAATGATAGAGGTGAATTTCACTTATTTCTAATGAAAAGACAAGATCTGAACAAAAAATTTGACCTCCAAACACAGAACTCAAGAGAAGCATAAAAAGGTAAAGAGGAAAGGACTCTTGAGAACTTTATTTCCACTATGGGGATACTTAAAGATTGGGGGTGTAATTTGATATTACTTTGATAATAAGAAAAAGAAAACCAGAGGGGAAAAGACTATCATACTGGGGGAAAGTGGGAAAAGGTGGTAAAATAAGGTTTAAAAAAAAGGAGGTAAAAATAAGGTAAAATCTCATGAAGAGGCAAAGAAAACCTAATATAATTGAGGGAAAGAGGGGAGGGAGATGAGCATTGTGTAAATCTTACTCTCATCAGATTGGGCTCTAAAAGTATATATCAGACACATTTGGTTTCATAGAGAAACTTGTCCTTCGTTATAGGGAAGTGGGAGGGAAAGGAGGAAAAGAAAGGGATAGACTAATAGAAGGGAAATTAGAAGAATCAGGGGAAAGGAGTAAAAAAGGGGGAGGGGCTCTAAAGGGGGAAGGATTGTTTGCGGGAAGGGGCCCCCAAACCCAAAAATTTGGGGGGGGGAAGGTAGAAAGGGGAAAGGAAAGGGAAAAACATAACTTGGGTAAATAAAATGGAAGGAAATACAGAATTAGTCTAACTGTGAATGTGAATGGGATGAACTCTCCCATAAAGCAGAAGCGGATAGCAAACTGGATTAAAAACCAGAATCCAAAAATATGTTGTCTACAAGAAACACATCTAAAGCATAGTGACACATACAGGGTGAAGATAAAAGGCTGGAGCAGAACCTATTATACTTCAGGTGAACAAAAAAAGCAGGGGTAGCAATCCTTATCTCAGATCAAGTAAAAGCAAAGATAGATATAATCAAAAGAGATAAGGAAGGAAACTATATTTTATTAAAGGGTATCATAGATAATGTAACAATATCAATACTAAATATATATATGCGCCAAGTGGTATAGCATCCAAATTCCTAGGGGATTAATTAAGAGAGATGAAAGAAGAAATAGACAGCCAAACTATACTAGTGGGAGAATCTCAACCTTGCTCTCTCAGAATTAGATAAATCAAACCACAAAATAAATAAGAAAGAAACTACGGAGGTAAACCAAGTGTCAGAAAAGTTAGGTAGATAGATCTTTGGAGAAAAATGAATGGAGACAGTAGGGAGTTTACTTTTTTCTCAGCAGTCCATGGAACTTATACAAAAATTGACCATGTATCAGGGCATAAAAAA